>DWPT01001457.1:0-18646 GCA_018251895.1 Agathymus mariae mariae
CCGAAACCGGTAAAATATGATTCATATATCCGTATCCATATCCGGATCCGAAATATCATATCCATAACATCCCTAGTTTAAAATCACAAGATTGACATGTTCAACATTTCAATTTGTATCAAAAATAACTGTTAGTTAGTAGATATAACTGGAAATCGTCCATTATTTTAAATAGATAGATCTATGTCGTCCGATGTTGACAGAGAATGCATTTGATATTAAGAAAAACTTGGGAATGCATATGAATCGCCTGCTTATTAAGTATTTAAATAATAAAAGTGTGATGGTAGATTACTGGAAATTTGACCTCGATTGAAAGTTTTAACATATTGATGCAATTTTATTGACCAAAACTCGTTATATTCTGTAATTTAAAATCGTACTAAGTTATTTGTTGTTTTGTACTCATTTTTTATGTTTATTGTTAGTACTTTTTCAAATACGAAAAAACTAAATAAAAGTTTATTCGAGCTTTAATTGTAAATTGAAAATTAAATATGTCTACATTGTTGATTGATATTGTCGCATTTAAATCATCGATGCTGTAACCGGTTCAGGACATTACCATCTACATAGTCATAATGTCCTTAGCATGAGATAATTACAGATATAAGTACAATTTTATTTAAAGTCAGATAGATATAGATACATTATTTTCGCTTTATTAATCGGCAATTGAAGGTTACATTTAACTGTTCAGGTTTCAGGTTAACTGCCAAGCAAGAAATACAATTTAAAAGATTATTGGTACCTAAGTATCCACCAACTAAATATGAAATTAAATCTTACCTTGTTTAAAATACCAAGCTACATCACCCCGATCCATTGTCAATTTTATAGATATAATTTAAAAACGTCAAAGTTTAACACGATTGATATTAAAAAAATATAGCTTTAACTGCGTTAGACTTCATTCTTTATAAATCACATGAATTTTCAGTAATCATTACAAAATAATATCTTATTTTTTTGTTGTTAATAAATTAATTTTTATGGAGTAACAGTTTATTTTCCCAAGTTCTTTATATTATTAAAATATATATTATATAATATTAAGTGCTTAACAATTTTAAATTACACGTTTTGATGCAATAAAAACTTCGTTTATGGAACTATCCGGAGTGTGTTTCTTGTCTATAAATAAACGTCTATGTAAATTTCTATAGATAATTTATTACTTTTATAACATAATTCTTATCCTTACAAATTATAATCAATATATAGAAGCCTTTTCTATTTAACACTGCCTTAATAGGTTATATTTCTTTAGTGGTCGTTCTTGTCTCTTTTCATTTCATATTTATTATCATAATATCTACGTGTATCCAAACCTATCTATGTATTCATGATCGGCAAAACATTGTCAACTTGCAACCTTTTTTTTGCTGGTCTGCCTTTCTTTGCCCTACAATATATTGAAATATAAAATTTGTTAACATAACAACTACGGCGCCATCAATTGGATTGCATGAGCCAAATTTGAAAAAAATGTTTACTAAATATCACCTCAATCGGTTCAGTTACCCAAAAAAAGAATTGATGTAACAACAATTTTCTGTTTAATTATTTATATTTTAAATCTTAATAAAATGTTTGTTAACTTCAGTTTTGCATGAACGATACCTTTTGTACGATTAGATATTGATGTGACGGTAGACCTTCCCCTGTCAAGCCGCACGCAAGCTCTTCCGTTACCTTCCCTAAACGTACAATGTTCCACTTGTGTTTTTACTTTAAGACCCGTAAATGTTTCCGTTTGTCCCAATAATGTCCCACTGTCCTATCGCGTGATTGCGTGGTACGTGTGTGTAATGTGTGTGTGTATTTGTGGTTCCAGAGCAGTGGCGGCGGTTGCCGGTGCGGTAGACGCGCGCGCGCACCGCGCCCGCCGCACGCCACTGCTTTGGATGTCTGGAACGCCTTCGTCTACCCGGTATGCGAGAGTGACGCCTGAGCGTGGACTCTATTAACAAATAACATTAAAATAATCATATTTGACAGTACAACCACGAAAATATGGCACGTTTTTAAAGTAACTATGTGCAGGCATCATTATGGCACTTGTTTAGATAATGTTAGAGTGTTTCCTAATGTATAACGCCTTCTTGTGATCGTACTTTGATCTACAATAATTCAAACGAGAGCTGTAGATAAAACTGTGATGATAATCTCAATCATTGTATCGGCTACAACCTTTGTAAGCCATATTAACGTGGTAATACTGAATTAGGCACTAATACCTCCATTGTGCTTATCCGTAAAAAGATGCTATTTTATGTTAAATATCGTTGTTTTTCACGCCGTACAATATATGTGTAGCAAGCACTATTTAGGTAAATACTAAAAAAGCTTCTTAAGATTATTTTATTATAGTAATATCCTTGCAATTATAAATGGATAAGTATGCGTATAAAGTATAAATTAATAAATACTGTCATACATAATAAAAAAGTGATACTATTCAACAGCTGATATTAACAGATAGCACCAGGTTAAAGGTATCGACCGACACTCTAGCATACGAATAAGCACCAAAACTAACCTAACCAAACGAACTGTCTATTATATTAATTTACAAAGTAGGTTAGAAGATTCACATATAGGTATCTGATGAAGTTATTAGGTAATTATTTACTAGAATCTTCGTAACACATATTATCTTACGTAGGTAGACAAATAATTAATACGGTGTTTTACGTCTACTGCGTACTATGTAAACTTATAGGTACAATTGGACACAAATCGATTAACTAGCCTTTTGATAAAAATATCTAACACAGTTGACACATTTTATAACAAATTACTCAATTTTGCCAAATAGGTTCATAGCTGCATTGCTATCTCTATTTATACAAGATAACGCCTAGAAACAAGCCTTGCCCGCATTCGCTAGTGACGTACTAATTTCTCATTGGTGGAATAAAGGTAGGTAGCTGCTCAATAACCCTACTTATTACGTTATATATTCAATGTAAGCTATCGACATAGATATTTAAATGGATATTAAAAATTAGGTTCAAAAAACACGCATTAAACATACCACGTAATGTAAAGTCTATTTAGGTAGTCATTATTATTGTTGAAAGGTAGTAAAGACACAGATTTTGTTACATTATATACGTACCTAGATTTACTGTGTGCTCGTGAACTGAATACTGATTTGAAGAAAGTTAAAATTTTTGTTAAATAGGGAGACATTCGTGAGCGAAAATCAAATTAGAGTATTATTGTTATTTCACGATTTTTGTCCACTACGTTGGCATTTCTTATATTTTAAGAATATTTCTTTAGAATTCATAATTTAATGTTTCAATAATAATTCATATAGTTTAATCATATACATAGTCTTGTTCAATAACCACTGGTTTTACAATCACAAATACAAGTTGTGTTATAGTCACAAGAAAAAGAACTATGTTATATTTAGTACTAGACAAAACCTAAAAATATTTATCATATTTTTATTTGCATAGATAAAAATACGACACAGGAACTACGAGTATATAAGTTCACGAATTGCTTCCCAATACTTTCACTAATTTTTGTATTATTTGTCCTCCAGGGGAACATGAAGCAGCATATGCTGACGCACAAGATCCGTGACATGCCGCCTGGGTTCGAAAAGCCACCAAGCGGTCCCGGTGGTCCCGTGAGCCTCGACGAGCCCCGCGAACCCAGTCCCGACCGCCGCTCTTCTCCCGACAAGATGGACCTCAAAAGATCCCCACCCGTACATCCTCCGCCGACCATGTCGCACACGTCACCTATCGACATGCCGCCGTTACCTAAGCGACCCACCGGTAAGTTAATTAAGTACAACACTGGAGCTTTGTAACGATTTTACTTTTAGAACGATATGGTGGGTTAATTTCACGTTTTTTTTATGACCTTACTCTTGATTCATTGATCATCTTACGCAGAAGTAAGGCCACTACCATAATCTTCCAATAAAAAAAGTTCCTCTTAAACTTTAGGTTTTACAAACAAACAGTCAACATATATTAAAGAGAAACAGTTTTCAGTTAAATTACCAGTAAAACAGAACACACTGCCTGTGTAGCAGAATTTATTGGTACACTGTATCAATTTTTGCTTCTGCAAATACATTGTTACTATAGAAATAGAAATAGCGACTTCATTTTATATATATATATATATTATATTATTAAATAATTATAACAATTAATTGTAATATCAATATTCAGTCCCTAGCTGCCCCCCTCACCCACCACCTTCCGCGTCGTCGAAGCACCTGTGCAGCGTCTGCCGGAAGAACTTTTCGTCATCATCAGCTCTCCAGATACACATGCGCACGCACACCGGAGACAAACCGTTTCGCTGTGCAGTCTGTCAGAAGGCATTCACCACCAAAGGCAACCTTAAGGTATGTATTTCTAACCAGACATTTACTACAGACAATGCCTCTCAAAGTTAAGTGTTAAATGTTTGTGTGGCAGTTAAAACGTCCTCATTTGTTTTGGAGCAACTTCTTTTATATTTAGTGGATAGCAATGTGAGGAAATGACACTTTCCACTCGCTTCTTTCGTGTTAGCTGAGCATTAGATAGGATGGATGATAGCACAACAACCGATATATTGTAAACGTGTTCACTACAGCTATATCTCGGTAGATATATCTTGTCGGTACAAGATATGGTCATGTTTTAGTGGATGCTGACGAAACATTATCTTTGTAGATAATCATAGTATTAAAAGGCAAGTTTTAGATGCCAATTATCGTTGCACCACTAAGTCGTATGATTCACGCAGTATTGTTGTATATTATGAATCTAGTATGATTATTATTAACAGACATCAATCATAATAGCACGGTATCACCAACCTCCAATAGAATTATTCATATGCTAGACCGGACATAAATGCTAAACCTAAAAACTTATATAAAATCCCCCGATACAAATATGCAAGCCACGTCATTGCAAACTTTATTTAATCTAATTGCTACTATGCGTTGACAGGTTCACATGGGAACACACATGTGGAGCGGTGGAGCATCCCGACGTGGACGGCGTATGTCTTTAGAGCTGCCTCCTCGGCCGCTGCACGAGCCCCACGAGCTACTGCGGCGGCCAGATCTCTTCTACCCTTACTTGCCTGCACCCTTCCTTAACGGCATGCAGCAAAAGGTGCAACAATTTAATATTGAACTTGTATTCTGTTATCGCATATGTATATACTTAGATATTCGTCGTTGCCTCTGCCGTACCTTACAAGATTCGATTGAAGGCTCCAAATGCCAACGATTAAAGTACCGGCAAATAACATGAGATGTATGAACTTAGGGGTTAGTTTCATAAGAGTACATTAATCCACTTAAAGATATTGCATATGCGGTCTCGATGCTAATAATGAAGTCGATTAAAAGTTGAATATATGCATCATCCTGCCATATACGATTTAAAACATTTTATGAAAGTGGACTATTCTGCTGACCTGATTTTTTTCTCCGTTACAGTAGAACGAACATTACAGAATAATAAGTGTGTCAGCAGAAAAAATAATTAGACAATTTTTATGGGAAATTCAAACTTGACTTGAAGTTACAATATCCAAAACTGTTCCAAAATCGATTTCATGTAACAATACCTGTTTCCTAAAACTGTTTGGTTGTATCTTTTCATTTGAGATTTCCCCACATTGGGGCAAAAAATAATACGAGTGTATCAGTCGATACGCAAATTAACATAAAGTATTGTTTTTTTTCACAGCTGAATGAAATATCGGTGATCCAGCAGAGCGCTGGCCAAAATGGAGTTACTGGTAAATTCCCTGGACTGCTCGGTTTCGGCGCGTTCGGTGGAGCGCGACCCGGGGCCGCGTCGCCGCTAGAGAGACCACCGTCATTGGAGGGCAACGACGAGCGGCAGGCGGCCATGCGCGAGTTGGCCGAGAGGGGCCGAGAGCTGGCCGAGCGCAGTCGTCAGATGCGCGAAGAGAGCGAGCACTACCGTTCGCCACCTGCGCACGCTCCGCTCGCGCCTCCCGCCACACAACCCTCGCCGCCTGCGCCTCATCACCCGCACCCGCTCGCCTCCCTACCGCCCCCCGCGCGAACGGAGGGCCTCACCGTGTAAGCGCAATGTCGAATTTGAATACCGAACACATTCCAAAAAATACATCGACCGGGGCGCCCCGAAGACGAACTTGCGCTCGGCGGGCAGCCTGCGAACGCGCGGACGGCAGCCGCGAATTGTAAATGTTCATAAATGTACAAAGAACTTAGTCGTATGTGAAAACGAGGGACTGATACAGATAACAGATAGCGTTGGAACGAGCGTCAGTTATTAGCATAAACGTACGTGCTAACGTAGCGCCATTTAACGAATTGTTATTCCGTGTTATTACGCCTAGTATTACTGTAAGTAAGTTATATGCACGAGTACGGGCCTGGGGCAATCGGGGACTCGTGAGGGTCCCACGTTTATGTCATTACTCTGTGATAGTGCGCATTGAAGATTGCATCCAACCAGGGGACGACGTGGTTCGGTAAAATTGCTATAGATTATGGATGCGGTCCCATGTGCTATAACATCAAAAGTAATTTTAAATTATCCCAAAAATTAATTAAATTCATAAATCTATATCTATATCATTAAATGTATATAAAATGTATGATAGTATCGTAATGAACAAATAGTGAAATTACATCGTAAAAATTTTAACTACTCTATATTTATAATGTTACTATTAGAACTGGAGTGCGATATGCATGATTTTATCTTAAACCACATTCCAATGCGATGTCCTTCTAAAACTATAGATAATGACAACTTTTGTAATATATTTTAAGGAAACGCCCTCTCGGCGTTGTCAACGCGGTATAGTCGACGAAGCCGGTAAACGCTAACGTATACTCTTCGTCAATCGTCACTCTAGATACTCAGTAAACGTACCTATGTTTAACTAACAGAGGTTAATGACGTATTCATATCATGTAAATTATAAAGTATTTGCATTTGAGGTCTACATAGTTATAAGTGTTTAGAGTCATAGCTATTATATTGCTTTAGAATACTTCAACATATCTTTGTAAAACGTGAACGACTGGTGTTGTTATTGGAAATCAGCACCACCAGTGCAGCAACAGACTGAACTGTGATTTGTTTCGATCGAACATTTCTTTCCAAATGTGCATTTGTTGATGCGTGTGATTAGTCGTCGTTGATATAAGCGGATTGTTTACAGTTTTGTTCACCGTTAAACGTGGGTCACTATGTTGGCTCGTCATTCAAGAATTATTTTAACATTTTTATATTTTTTCTATACATTAATAATTCATGTTCAAAATAGGATTGCATCGAAATACTATAAAAAAAAAAAAAACAAATTTTATTTTAGAATTGTAAAAACGAATTCTGTAAACGCTACGTCTATCACTATTCAAACATACAGCCGACAAACAACTCCACGTCATTATATATTTGTATACTTCGAAAAACCTACGTATCTTATTTGTGTATATTTTTGTCTCTCTAAAACTATTTATAAACATTATAAATCATGCATACACTCTTAGTATTACGAAACGCTTGTGGGCGATAGGCCGCACACGACTATTTAGTTGACTAGAATAAATTCTCATAGCACTTACAATTATTCATTTCGAGTTGCAAATAGATTAGTGTGTAGTGTAGTCTGGAATATGATGTGTCATGTCATGTCAGTATAAATAATCACTGTAAATTATTAAATGTTTATGTAAATGTCCAAAAAGTATTCAAATTATTTAAAAAAATATTATACTAATATTACTTTCTTTTTTGTTCTTCCCTGTTCCCCTTACCTCCCTGTTTATATATTTTGTTTAAATATCCTTAGTGTATTCATGCGATGAACTTACCAAAGATTTTAGGAGTAACAAACAAAATTACGATAAAAATGTTTATTCACTTAAATTCATCAATATTTTGTAACATTATGTCACTAGATGTACAATGAAAAAATTACAACTTCAAGATCAAGACTGCAATTAATTTCACTATTCAAGTGAACAAATTTTTGAGTTTCACGTATCATCTGTATATTTTCAGTTAATCTAAAAGTGATAATGTATTGTTATATATTTTGATAATAAATTCCAATATGTAAAAAATTACCGAAATCAAAATCTATTAAAAGAACTCATTGAATACAATTGTCACATCAAAGTTTCAAGGCAATACAAGCAAGTGTAAAAACAAACCGCTCAATTAAATACCATCTCTATTCCCGAAGATTTTAAAGTAGGAATAGCAGTTTCTCAAAACATTAACATCAGCGCGCACAAAAACATATTAGATGGTCGTTGATACAAACCTTACTGATGGAAATTTTTGCGTCTTAAAGTGAGACTAATTTTAACAAATATAAGAGGAAGCTAATGCATATACCCTTATAATTTCAACGAAAATTAGCGATTAATGAAAGTTAATAGTGATTAAACAAGTACGCAAACAAGTGCGGTAACATATTATCACCTACTTATAATACGGCTCACAAATTACTGACCGAAGCCTGCAGTACGTTACATCTATTCACACCTAGAAGTTAATAACCGAGGCGAGTTTCTTGACCCGGTTGAGCAGCAAGTCTCCTTCGCGGATGGTGGCCTGGTACAACTGCGAGCGGTCCGCGTCGGCGCCGCGCCCCGCCCCCGTCACTACGCAGCCAGCAACTGCGTCGATGCGACATTGCAGACGACCGGCAGCCGTGAAGCTGGAAACATACGTATATATATTTTTAAACCAAACCAGCTCAAACAACGGTTTCCCTAATGGGTTTAACGCAAACGGAATCGCGGTTCCACGCACGGGTCACTCGGGATATCGGTATTCATGACTCGCGGCACCTGAGGGCGCGTGCAGAGATTTTGGAAACATATGCGCTTTACAAATGAATTATCACTTGCTTCGGCGAATGAAAATAGAATAAAATATCCTTTATTTCTCAAAACATAACATCAGCGCGCACAAAAACATATTAGATGGTCGTTGATACAAACCTTATGATGGAAATTTTTGCGTCTTAACAGTGAGACTAATTTTAACAAATATAAGAGGAAGCTAATGCATATACCCTTATAATTTCAACGAAAATTAGCGATTAATTAATTAATGTACACACGAGACCATACCTTAAACAAACAGTATAAAACCGGTCTGATCGCTACAGAACCCCGAGGCAACCTTTGTGTGGTGTGTGTGTGTGTGTGTGTGTGTGTTAATTTTTATGTATATAAATCGTAGTTCACTTGCTAAAACCTATTTTGATTCTATTTTTTTATAATCAGTCAGAAGTGTCAAAGATACCGCCTCAAAAGTAATTACGTGGTACAAGTGTAAAAAGTCATCAATGTCCGCTATTAAAATAATAGGCAAACTTCATGGAAATATTCCTGAACAGACATAATAGTAAACGCGAGTTGTACGTTGACCCCGGTGCAAGCGCACACACGACATCAAATGATTGTTGGGATACCAATGCGAACTTTACGCCGACTTTCCGACTTTAAACTGCCCGTTGTACGTCGGAGACGTGCGAATAACTACAAATTGCAACTACGAGATCACCGTTAATAATATACTGCTATATTTCGAAATGTGAAATATATTGGTAACGACGCCGCAATTAACCAACGGTGCATACAGGTTGCTGGTACCGCGGACCTGTCGCGCAGGCGCACACTGCACAATTACCAATTTGAATAAAATGTGAATGGCATCGTATGAGTGACTAATTGTACTCCTGTGCAAAGAGTGACTGTGTAACCTGTTGCGGGGGCAAACAAATGAGATTGCCATTGACACGCGTGACATAATGCGAGTGAGAAACCACGAACAGTCCGTTGCCGATTTATGTGGGGCTATGGAGACTCAGTCCACTGGAGGTTCACAATTTTTCTCCTTTTTGTGGACGGCTACGGTCATATAACATTTATATTTTACACTAACAAATGCCCTCGCTTCGCTTCGGAAAGAACTACCTCACGCTTAACGATAGCATTTTCTGGGTTTTTCTCGTTTTGTGAATAAGAAAATACATATTTTTTACATATATTCATATTTTTTTATTTATGGACGGATTGTAATGAGACAAACTTTAAGTATTAAGTGATGGTTACTGCAATACATTAGTGAAAACCAGAAAAAAATCGGCTAAGCCGTTTCGGAGATTAGCGGGAACAAACGCACAGACAAACAAACAAAAATTTAAACAACTATTGTTTTGTGTTCTATTGCATTAATAAAGGCCCCTAATATGTTTTTTCGCATATACCGTTATGTACAGAAAGCGATCAGTTAGTATTAATGTAGATAGTTGATGTACCAAGCGATCCTTTCATGGCGCAGTGCAATGTGTTTTAAATAAAATGTTTGATGTTAATAACAAAGTAACATATTTTGCTAGTCTCGTGGCTCGTGTTCTAAAGTGGGGCCCCTAAATAAATTAAAAATGTAACAGTTATAATGTTATATTTTGTTTTGAATATTTTGCTATGTGCGGGTGATATATTTTTGTGCGATTTACTGCATCCGTTCTTATATTTTATAACAAACTGATATGGCCTAGTCGAGTAAGGTATTAATGAAAAGAGCGTGTTTCATTATAAATTAAACGGTGGCTTATCAGATTGATGAATAATAATATTATATATGTGTGTATATAAAATAAACAATTAATAATTAAATTAAGTGGGGACAACACGCTACCTTGTGGTACGCCTACCGTACGTAATTGTAAAATATCAAACGCAGTTTTTTACCTTTCAAACGGTCAGATCGTTAACTTAATAAAACGGATTACACACTGTGGTTGTAAAGCAGCAGCAGTGCAGCGATTATTATGATAGGTTATTAAACGAGACATACTTGGATATCTCCTCCTCCACAAATTCACGGGTGACGCCGAAGGTGGCCGCAATGTTGTCGAGACTGAGGGAGCGGTACGCGCGCAGCAACTGCACGTACGCCTTGATGCGCGCCTCGCGTACATAATGCTGGTAGTGGGGACGGAACACTGGATCCACACAGATTTGGGTCTCCACCTGAAAATATATGTTCACTATACAATTAGAAGATTTTTGTTACAATTACATAATTAGGTATAATTCTACATGTTTATGTTGAAGTACAACCCGAGTTAAATGCATTACAGCATAACTGGCTTGCTTATAAACTTTTTATGGACAGAAATTTTCCCACCGCTTGGTCCTAACTCACTGTTTATTTTTGTACAAATAAATATTACTTTTCCTTTTCTTCTTTTCCGAGAGATACTAAGCAATTTACTCTTATAGAACACTCATGATATTACAAACTTAGAACTTAAAACGAACTTAAAACTTAGAATGGGACAAATGAATTGTTTAATAATTGTTTGGTATATAAAATTAATTGGATAATGCTAAACTAACTTTACTAAAACTAAACGAATGTGCTCTTATTACAAGATCAGTGGATGAAAAATAAAGTGACTGGTAGCCCGAAACAAATTTATGTAGATTTCTAGTACTTGTTCATTAAGCTTTGGAGTCAACAGTTACTCGATGACACCGAGATGTGTCCGATGTTACTGGCTAAGGCGAAATCCGCAAATTAAGCTGGATTAAGTATTAAATACAGAGTCCAGTCAACTTTGATTGACTGGAATGATTCTATCGTCTTTGTATCGTTGATCATCACCGGGAACGGAGGAAGTAGTCTCGGCCTCAAGGTGTATCTTACACCATAAATAATCGTGATAAAACTTCTAAATTATCACCATGACATTACTACGCATACGCTTCCTTAACGATTATGTTAAAGCAAAAGTTTGCCAAAAAGATTATCTTTTAGAGCCGAATCAAACAAAACGGTTATGCAATGATAACCCTTATTGCTTGTTGATTCTTATTTAACTTTTTGTATCCTTACAACTATTTAATCAGGATCTAGAAGTGTAGTACAAAGTGATTGTCTTGTTATGACCTTGGAGTGCAAATAGTGCAATGGAATAATGCGCAGCTCTATCGAGATAACATAGTAGATAATACAGATATTGTTGTATGTATATTCACGCAAAGACACTAAGACTGCGTCGAGCACGAATAATCATGACGGTTCCGGCATTAGACACAACAGCGAATACATTCCTAATTAAATTTCATGATAGCTCGCCAATTCATTGTGAATATCTATAGTGGATTTCACAGTATTGCAGTGATATCACTTATAAATCAATACCCTCTATCAAGGATAATAAGTTGCTAAAAAAGTAGTTTATGTTCGTTGCTTGTACACTTCAAGGTTGTTTTCGAATTAAAGTAACCGCTGGATCCGATGTTAAACTATTACCATTTTTTTTAATATGAAACTGTGCAATTTCAAAACGGATATTAAATCTAGTTTTCCATCAATCATAGACAGGGTTATTCGAATCGTTGGGTAACAAATATGTTTACCACAGTTAAAATGTAATTTATTTACTTACTTTTGAGTTTTGTCACTTACAAAATAATCTGTTTTTATTTCATTTCACTTCGTAAATGAATCTGTCCAAGAAATCAGAATCGGAATTTATTAGATTTTTACAATTATTTAACTCGCCGCCAATTTACAGTAAAGTCATAGATAATTTTTTTTGGGTTCTCAGAATTCAGAAGATAAATATATTATGTTGACAGCAAATAAATATTAATAAAATATTATTTACTATCAAAATTTATGTAAATATGAAGAGTGCTGTATTATGACATTGTAACAAACACCCTATATACTATATGTATCTGTGTATACATATTTATAACACTATTGAAAATATGTGAATACTGTATACCTACTGCCAGTTTCTTTTTACAAGCTAGATCGTTATCAGTCATAGTAGATAGTATACTCTGTGGTGTTGAAAGCTATCACGAAAATTAGCTCCATGGATTTCGATCCGGCATTCGTGCCGAACCATATTCTCTGTACTAAAATATCTTATCTAGCTTATACTGATAGACTGCACAGAAATGCATAATGAAGTTCTTACGTTAAGTTCGGTGGAGAACGGGGGAGTCCTTAGAGTGACTTGTCGCGCAAGGTCTGGTTGAATGAACTAAATCAAATTAGTGTCCTATTTGGGTTTCTTGCATATATACCGGGATAAGAGGGAGAGAAGCTGCTATTCATGTAGATGACTATTATTTGGAATGTAACCAACAAATGACCAGATGGGCCATCTGATGGTAAGCGCGATACAATAAATTCTGTATCGTACTTATTAATATGAAATTGTTCCATTAAATTTGTAATTACATTATTTCCGCACTAAATCAGTTTCAGATTTAATATAAAACCTTTATAAGTATTATGTTACTAAAAAATATGATATAAAAATATGGAAATCAGTTAAAGTAATTTTCTTGGCATTTTATATACAGTAGGAAACTACTTAGATTAGGGTATTTACTTATGCGATTAATGAAGTACTACTTAATGCACCTAACACTAAGTTTCAGTGATAATATCATAATATGCTCGCATGTATTAAGGCCTTTATACGTACTTACTGTATTATGTGGTAGTCATTTAGTTATAGCATAGTAGCATACAGACATTTAGCGAAAATTTTGTATTGTAGATTTGTAGTATTTGCACTGAAGATTTTTGTTCTTGAAATTTTATTAATTGGTTTGCGTAATGCCTGTTTGGAAATAGTTTTTGGCTTGTCTGACGGATATCATTTGTTGTTGCAATTTCAAATAACATTTCCGCAAATTGATAATTGTCACAATCAAAAAAGCAATGATTTAATTATCTTGTCACCGATCAGTTTATTATTAAATTAAGTTCTAATAGAATCATCGGAAATGATTATCAATCTTCTGACTATTTTGAATATCCGTTGCAGAAATACTTGTATGAATAGGCCTTAGAAAACATTGTTTCTGCAGGTAAATATAATAATTATTAATTACCTACTAGTAATTGAGCTAGGTACTTATATATATGATTTATCTCATGGCTGAGAAAGATAAAGCAGGCCATGAACTCGAAATGATAATTGATCGTATAATCTTTATTAAAACGATTATGATAACGTTGTATATAAAGAGATACTTAATTAAATATAAATAAATCACACTAAAAGATTTACAGACAAAATCAAGTTAGAATAACGAAGAGGCAGTAAATTTAGAAATAATGTAATTATTATAAAAATAAGCTTTATGTTTGGCTTGAAAACATGCCTTAGTTAAAAAACACCTTAATTTTGACTATATGTTTTAATTTTTTTTCATATTTAAATATTATTCAAAACCCGTAAAAATATATAAATAGATTAGATTCGATTCTTTGTGCATATACTCGTGTGTGTCTTTGTAAGAATACTCGATCCTTTGTCTCTTGAAGTTTCAAGTGTACATTTTAAAGTTTCAACGTAGCCATAAAAATCCTTTTTTCATACTTGCGTATTGTCATTCGCATTTGTTCATAGGAACTTTCGCTGATACGTTCCTTAACGTAACGTAATGTTATATATATAATGTCATTTTCGCGGTCTTCTATCTCATAAATCATGATCTGCGGAGGTTATTATTGCCTGGAGAGAATTTTAGGCCGCAAATCGGTATTTGACTTATTGAATCTGTTTAAAAAAATATTAATTGGTTAGCGCATAGTCGATGAAATGTAATCAAAACCAATGCATGCTATGTATGGAAGCATAATTTTTTGTCATCTACCCGTTTCCGGCTTCATATTCGCTTTGTTGCAGATGTGGAAGTGTGTAGCCTTTTTAAAGATTTTACACACTGACAAAATCAAACGAAATTTCCAATCATTCAATGTAAATGAATATGTTTACTCTAAAACTGTTGAAATATTTTTTTAAGAATTTTTATAACATATTTTTAATAATATATGTTTTTTGTGTGGTTTATTTATTCAAAACTAGGTATAAATTATTTCATTTACAAATTGTTTCTTTCGCAATTGTAATTGTATTGTAATAATACGTAATAATTAAAAATTACCGTATATTTCTTAATCCTCTCATTATCATGTTCGAAGTGCCTCTCCTTCTCCTTCAAATTCACAATATTTCTGGCACTTGCAACAGCCATATTGAACATGAGAAAAAACCGAATTACGATATTTTATAGGTTCTGTCACTTTTCGCGCGCAAATTCGGATGCGTCCGGCTCTCGCGTGCTCCGCAACGGGATCGCGTCGAGATTCCAAATACGAATGGTTGCGAAATATGGCGCTTCTTTTATATAAAAGCTGTGAACATGGCTCTGAACGCGCCCCCTCGCTCCCGTCCCTTTCATATTCATGTATTTAATCTGTGCTCGCTGTAGTGTAGGCAGCTAATGCATTTCATTGGGTCTGTTCAGTTAACTGGCCTAGTTTTTTGCTATTTGCATTGTGAGTTATTAGCCAAATTAAAACTTTATTAATAATTATGTTTAAATACATGAAATGGAATGATCAATAAAAACGAGTAATGATGTCCTTTGTTTCATGCCTTTGTTTAAATAGCTTTTTGACGATTTAGCAAATAAAAATTCATCTTTTAAAAATCTCAAATTAAAAGCCATTTAATAATTTCGGGTTTTTATAAATACTCTTATGCAAATCATTTTTTGCTTCTACTACCGTTTCAAAAATGTGCTTTAACATTGAAGAGAAGAAATGAATTACAAATTAAAATGAGCATTATTACACTAAAATCAGGTTTCTTTTAATCCTTAATCCGCGTTGAATACTACAGGAAACAATTTTATTAAATTCAAATAATTGGTTGAATAAATTACAGTTTTTGTAAATATTTTGACCTACAGCAATAGATTCTTGAGTTCGAACTTTTCGAGATGTGTTTGAGCTGACCGGAACTATGTAATGAATTTTCTGACTTATTTTTTTTATTTTATGAAAAACTAAGTAACTAAAGATTTAATTCAATTCAATAAATAATTACTTATTACTTAATATATAACCTATGTCCGTCCGGAATAATGTACATTTCAAATAGGAAAATGGAATAACAAACATTTGAAATTGTTTTTCATAATGGTAATTTATGAAATTGGTCTTTTCTCGCCGTCCGATTATGGGCGATGCAAGAAAGCTGCATTTTATCACCTGCCATTTATCTAAGTCTGTGCCACATTTGGTGACATATCACCGTAATCCACGTGATTAGTCGTTGGTTATCATCCCCTCACAAAGTCTTCTTAGTTTGTGTCCAAGTTTTACGGTCTTTTAAAATTTTTGGAAAACCAACTAATCCTGATTCGAAAGTTTTTTTTTAATTAATCTTTGACCCAAATCATTTATTAGTTGGAACTAAAAATTAAATATCATTCTGGTATAATGCCTTTATTTTATTATTTGGTCTACATAATCTTGATTTTTCCTGATATTTTGTCACCTTTTTAGTGCATAATGGGAGAAATTCAAAGATTGCCGTCAGAAGTTTATAAACTTCACAAATTTTCCTTTATTTTGAATGGGACTTAATAGACAAAGTCTTCTTAATATTACATCGAGCTAACTACGAACGATCTACTTTCCCATAGTTTAAAAACACATTAAAATTCTGTAATATTCCCCTAAGGTTCCTAAATCAGACGCAGAACGATACTTATTATAAAAATAACAAAATAACGTCTTTATAGAAAACTGAAGATATACCCAGTTTTGGAGGTCATGATGTTTTCCTTCGTCGTGTTAAATGCTGAGTAGTTATTTATATGCATATAACTTTAAAAAAATTAGGAATGCTTGTGGAATCCGAACACAGACCGCCCGTGTAGGGGTTAAAATGTATATCACAAGAATATCACTTACATGCCTAAATAACTAAATAAAAAGTAGATTTTCGAGTTATAACTGACGTATTCTTGGTAACTGATTTAAAATATACATCTGATTATCATAGTTAAAGCTCTACCTACGTACTTAGTTTTTGTAAGATTACGCTTAGCAACAATGAGACCTTACTAAAACAGGTCTGGTCTTTGTGACAAGGGCTAGAGAATTAGATTGGCTGCTGTCAACATCTATTTGTATAACAAGTTCTATAGGTAGTTATATGTTACCTATTAGATAATAATAGATTTTCTTTCATAGTGACCACGTCATGTTAAGTTGTCACTGCTGGCCATATTCCGAGTCACCCGCTACTTACTTCATCGACAACACGTTGGGGATGCCTTTAGCGTTACGGCTGGCATTGACCAATTACCATCAGGTTCTCCATTCATTTGTCGACTCTCGAAATAACAATGTTTTTTGTAGCATTGACTTAGACACGATTCCGCCCAAGAAGGAAATCCGCTTGTTATCTGAATGTCTGTTGGAACCGAAACACATTACAAACATTTCTTTGTAATGTCACTTTTGAGGATAAATGTGATAGATAGCAAGAAGGGTAAAAAAGGTCACCATTTTTAGTACTACAGCGATTAAAATAGATAGTATAGAGTCCAGCAAATATAAAGGTACCTGAGGACCATTTCCTCAAATTAAAATAAATAAGAGAAGGCAACACAAGTAAAGAAGTTGGATTCAAAATTGAAAAAAGCCCCTTATATCTAAAAGGAATAATATAACTGCTTTAGTTGGTGAGTTCTAGAATTCACTCTGTATTACATAGATTTTGTGTAAATTGGTAATACTGTGAATTGTTATAATAGCAAATTATCTGATCTTGCACGTTTTTTTATTATATCTTATACACACTTACACTAGCAAAAGCCGCAGCTGTTTAATTGGTGCGGAAGCGAATTATATGAGTTGTACTGTAATTTGTCGCAAACAAGTTCTTTGTCTTTGTTTATAGGCGTTCTTACAAAGCTGCTTTTTACTTTTGTCTTTAGATCGGAGCTACGAGCTTGCGTTTGTAGATCTCTCTGATTTAAGTAACAATAAATAAGCTTGTGCCAAACATTGACGGTGATAAAAATAAGGAAGGCTATTGCTGCCTACAAAAACTACCTATCAATTATATCTATATATGAAGTACCTATATCTGGTGTTGTATTAAAATTATTTGATAACATATAAAAGTGCCATACGCTACGAATCGATGGTTTATTTTTGCACAAGATAAGATAATGCTTGCCAACAGTCCCACTTGATGGAACTGGTGATGAAGTCTAAGATTGAACGCGCGAACTTACAAAAGCCTTTTCACTCTCCTCTTGAAGACTCCCACATCGTAAGTACCCAAGAATACTGACGCGGGCAAATTATTCCAGTCCATCTACCATGGTCCCTCTTTCGGGCTGTAATTCGTCTCTACTGGCCCGAGGCTTTAGAAGGTACCTCTCTACTACTGTGCTGTCATCTGCATACCATAGATACCAGGCTCGAGTAGCATTGGTGTGCAGCAGGAACAGAGAAGGGGACAGAACTCCTGAGGAACTCCGGCGTTGGTAGCCCATAGATTGCGACAAACAACCATCGAAGACAATTCGAAGAAACCGTTCGCTCAGAAAGTCCTTTATCCAGACGATAAGGCCAGAGGATACACCATACGCTGGAAGCTTGCTTAATAGGCTTGCGTGCCAGACCCTGTCGAAAGTCTTCGAGACATCGAGGAAGATGGCGTGCGCCTCCCCGTTTTTCTCGCAGGCCTCGCCCCACAAGTCAGTGGCATACGCTAAAAGGTCCTC
>DWPT01001458.1:0-18641 GCA_018251895.1 Agathymus mariae mariae
TCCTGCTTGAGTCAGCCGCCAAACGACTCGTCGTGTTCCGGCTGGAGGCTTGAGAGCCAGTGCTTTCTTTCTTTCTTACCTTCTCATTTCCTGGCCGACAACGCATCGGTGATGCCTTTGGGCTTGCTGATGTCCATGGGCGACGATGATCACTTACCATCAGGTGGCTCATCTGCTCGTTTGTCGGCTATTAAGATATAAAAAAAAAAATTAAGCACAAAAGAGTAGGAATTCAAATAAATATAAATATGAAACTCTAAAAATTATAACGTGCGTGACACTTTATTTACGTCGTACGTATAATATTGCACATATGCTGTAATTGTTTGAGTCCGATCATAGTATAGTGGTCATCGCAATGTCAAACCATTACAATAGACGTGATCAACGCATTGCCGGCCAACAAGAGAACTATAAAGCTCACTAACTGCCTCTGACTGTAAAACCTGAGCACGTATCAAGCTAAGGAAGTAAAAGAACATTGTCACCGGGCACCACAGCCTCGTCCGCCCGGCGGGGCCGCGAGAAGGGGAGTTTATGACATTGCAAAATGCTGAACTATGTTAATCAAGATTCAGCAAGTTGGTTCGAGATTGATTTAAGGTGATCAATTGTCAGTAGTTAATTGTCACATATTTCAATACGTACCTTTTAACCTGATAGTTATTCACCAGTGTCACGGAGCTGTTCGTGAGGATTTTGTACTGTAATTGTCCTGACGAACTGATTAAGTAGGCTGTGCACGAACATAAATTAGTTAATCGTGATATCGTCAAAATTCATTATGATCAGATGGGTCGCTGTGAGCTGTGAGCACGTTCAACCCATTCATTATAATAATGTAATATTATAGGTGCCTTGTAATTTATTGATCAGCGATGTAATGTGATCATAGTTTGTAATACATAATTGCAATATGAAAATGCCAAAGATGTAGTCAGTAATAATAATAAGTTATTTTAAAGTCCTGTTCATCAGGTTGTCTGGAAGAAGACCGCCTTTTGTTTGACTTGTTGAATAAAATATACATTATTATATGTTTCTTACTGGTGTATAATACAGAGTGGTGACTAAAGAAGTTTTGTTTAATACTACTTGAAACACAAGCCGGTCGCCCCGTCATCGTTCGCTTTGAACATGACATACTGGCCTGTCACTCTCACTCACACTCGACTCATAAAACTCGGTTTACTAACACTATTTAGGAAAGACGATTGTCGGAGGAGGAAACATGGAATATCGATACTGGTTAATTTGCCTACAGTAAACTCTGCGCACTGCTTCACTCAGCGCGAAAACCAAACTTCTGCATGCTTCACGTACGCTCACCGCTTAGATATTAACTACACCCACACGTTCAACTGTTGCAAATTTCACCATTAAAATTAAATACATTGTACGAGTATATATTTGCGTTGTCGTTAGTTATATTCTTACTGCAATCATAGATTGCTATCAGTCACTGAGATATTATCGACTCGATTACGTAGACGAATCTTATTAGGTATCAGTTTCGTGAACTGGCTCCGCGCGGGCTTTAGGGTAAGAAAAGCTGTAAGGGACATAAAATAAAACACACCTAAAGCGATACGACGTATAACAATAACCCTTAAAATAAAGTGGCTCTAAATGGAGAAGCTTAAAAATAAACGAGTGAGGGATAATTTAGACGTCACGCCCAGTGTGGGGGGACCATCGTTTGTCCCATGAGCGCTGTTGACTCAATGTGCCATGTTTCGTAGGCGCGAGGTTCGGCTTTGTGTTGTTACGGTATATTTTGATTGGACCATGGTTTTTTTTTAACAGATAGATATATACCGCTACCGTGAAATGTTATGATCTTATGTTATGTTGATTAAAGATTTTTTTTATTTATACCTACAATTTATAGTACCGTCGATATTTCTAAGATATAAATTTTAAATATTTACTACTGCTGAATTTGGCAGTGGCTCTTCTATTGGCACGCATCACATGATCGACCTCACATGACCTAAAAAGTAGTCGCTAAGCTTCCCTCCATATCTGTAGACCAAGTTATAAAATAAACTAGCTTACAATTATACTACAATTATCATATCGACTACATGAGTTCGAAGCTACAAACACCGTCTTGGAATTTAAATGAGATACAAATTATATTTAAAAAATAAAAAATATTTTCATATAAAAATCTAAAGTGATAAAAATCCATCAAGACACATGCAGACGAACCCTACGTTTGGGATTTCTGTGTGGGTGTAACATAATTGAGTGCTCATTCCACTCTGAGAGAAATTGTTTGCCGTTAATTAAGCATTCTTCGTGCGGTCAGATTACTAACCCGTTCGAGACGACGGCATCAGGATATTGGTAATGGGCATCCAGCTGGCTGTGATGTGGCTTTTAGATTGATTTAATACAATACGGATCATGAGTACTGATCGTTCCTTACATGCCGACGAAATATTTAAATAACGGTAGACGATTCAAACATAAGTTTTTTGTAATGAAATACACAATCATTTTATTATTTCACAAGATCATAACGCAAGGGAGGACGAACATCGGTTGTCAGACCCGCAACGACCAGCGACGCTGCCGGGTACTTATGTACAAGTATGATTGTTACATTACTGTTATTTTATTAATTTTTTTTTAAAGTTGTAACATTCTGAAGCTAATTCAGCCGTTTCTTTATTAAATGCCAGTAGGAAACTTGCACACATGTGAGTTCTGTAAATTGTTTGCCGCCGGCGGATGGATTATGGTTCGATCCATAGAACAGATGAAACATCTGTGGTTTAATCTATCTCTACGAGAGCAGACCTAAGTCACAAACAACTGGATACCGAGTTGTGATGATAATATGAAAATGCCACAAAATGTACATTCGCCTCGTCACCACCACGACGACTGGCTGAAGTAAGCCGTTTGTTTGTTACCGTGATTACGCAAACATCGCGATCGCAGTGTTGGCGTCTTAAAAGTACAACACCAACAAGGAGAGCACAATCTTACAGTAGTGTAAAGCCGTCACGACTGGCCCTGTTGATCGGGCACGCTGTAGTAATGAACAAGCTAATGCACAATAGAAACTTGCACAACCACAACCTGGCAAACATTGTGCTCACGATTATTGGGACTTTCAGAATGAGACACGCCTCACTTAAATCCCCAGTGTCGTGTCTGACTATGTACGGTCACAATGTTTCGGGTAATTGTTTCGGGTAATCTGTTAGGTTGTCTGCAAACGAAGTGGTAACGCGAATATTTTGCATTTACCATTATTTTATCTTTGTTTGGGATGTCCTACATCGCACTATAATACCTATTTACATATATGTAATTACAAAAAAAAATATTAAGTAGAATAAAATTACGAACCCTCGCCCTCGCTCCGCTTCAGAAAAACTTGTCCTTACGCTTAGAAATACGAGTAGCACCTGCATTGTTTTAGGACTGAATTTTTCTCGTTCTGTGAGTTTTTTTTATTTCATTGCAATTATTTCAATAAAGCGAACTTTAAATATGAAGGGATGCTTACTATGATACATTAGTGAAAACCATAACGAAATGGGTTAAGCCGTTTCCGAACAAGGGCACAAATAATCGGACAAAAATTATAACAACTATTGTTTTGTGTTATATTGCGTTAATAAGGGACCTTCCTATAAATACTTTTCCTCACAGATCTTTCATGTACCTACGGGGAGCCACCTATAACAATTTTATTGTACGTATAGAACATATATTCTGTTATATTTTTCAGTTTATTTAGTAACATCATATTATACTATAGTGTCCAACACTTTTCTCGCTAAAGGACAATACACAGACCACTGTATATGATTATTTTAAAACGTCCACTACCATAGTAACGGATGTAAGGAGTGTTTCAAGTATGATGCGCAATTATTTTATAACACCGTCCTTCTGCTGTCAAATCACCGCCGCAGTCCGAACCATATTCCTCAGATGTGATGGTGTATCCGTGGCCCTGACACCCGGGTCACACTATATAAATACTTGTGACAACAGAGTTGTCAGGACAATCCCAGCGTTTAAACAACTTTTCCCCGGCAGCTATGATGATCCTGACAGGGCGAAACAACGGGATTGATCAGTTACCTATCACTTACACTATGGTCTTTAGCTTTTCGCACCGTTAAACCCCCATGCGTACTTAGAGGACATTAAGAGTGATATTCGCTGTCCATTTTATAACACCAACTCATGGACATTCCAGCTATTTAACAGATTTAAGATTTGGACTTGTTTGATGTTGCAATGGCCCTCAGTGTAATTATAGTACACCTAGAACAAGTTTACAAAACGACAAGCAGCCGCCTTAAAGAAATCTATGCTCGATTGAAAACGGAGGGCGGAGTCGAGGAATAAGTAAGTGGATAGAGTCATTAGCGCTCGCTGTGGGTATTTCCCATTGAACGACTACAGCTCCAATTCGCTGGCTCGTTGGCGAGCCTTCCACTGGCTAATCAGATGGGGACAGCTAAAACGTGGTCATGTCAATACGTTATTATTATGCTTGGGTGGCATAAAGGTTTGTTCATATCATCTTTTGAATATTTTAAGGTTACAGATCTTAAATGGGAATTGGATTTTCGAAACTTTTTCCTGAGTCGTGGCGTGTTAATGTGTCGCTTGATTTGTGTCCATCTATTGGTAAAACCGATTCGATTCTGTATGCAAATACACGAGATAATATTGTGCAGACGTGTCAATTTAAGAATCGTTGCATACCTAACCACGTCTTTTTCAATTTCAGTTTACTGAAATAAGAGCATTAACTACTTGAATTCAAATTCAAAATTATTTAATCATATAGATATTCTGTAAATACACTTGTGCACGTCATTTGTTGCTTCTACTACCGTTTCGGAAAGGTGCTTTAACATCGAGGTGTAGAAACGGTGATACTCCTCAGCACATCTTTAAAAACAACACTTGGTAATTACAAAAGTTTAAACCTGTGCGGAACCGGTTTCGACACTATTATTTCCTCACGTCCTTGTCACTTTGCCTATAAACTGTATTTTAAAAGTTCCAATGGGCAACTCACGTATCAACGTAGGAAGCTTATTGTAAAAACGAACTCCAAGCTCCATAAAATAACACAGAAATTTTTTAAGACGATTTGAAGACATATCCCAATTATTCCAAATCCATATCCAAATTATCCAAATATTCTGTTTTCTTTTCCGCTTGTACTTATTTAATTTTTTTTAACAAATCCTAAATTATTATATTGACTGGGAACGGTGAGAATACTTATTTCTTGAAAATTTTCTTTTAATGACTCAATGTTGCGAGATGCATCAAACCGAGAACAACTGTAAAACTCTACACATGCACAGGTCGGCGACACGAGACAAACGAATGGCGCCTCGCATGGCCAGTCAACACCAAACGGACATCAGGTACAAACGCCCTGACGTGCAGCATCGGTATTGGAGCATAGCAAAAAATATGAACTGGTTTTTACACTTCTTTTTGATACCGATATTTTGACTCAATTAGATTAATCATATTCACACAAAATATTTGACAGTTGACGCTTGACAGACACTAATGACGAATAACCCTGTATATCTGTCGTTTATTTAACACTTATAAGTGCCATATCATTACATGGATCAGACATCCACATAGTCTAACTTCAAGTTACGTGATAATCTCGTGATAATTACGTGGTAGTCTCTTCTCGATGAACTAGTCAAAACATATTATTTCGCTTGTTTTTTTAACTAACGACATATTAAATAAAACGACTGAATGGATTTAGTTGATTCTTGGCATTTGAATTGCTTACATTATTTGTCATGATAGACAATAATAATTATAACGGTAATTCGATAATGAGGACAGGTAATGAAATATTGCTCGTCCGGCGGCAGCTGCCGCGGTATATTGATATGTTTGTACTTAACAGAACTAGATAAACCCACTCCTAAAACGATGCAGGTGCTGTTTCAAATCGTACGGCGTAGGTTTTCTATTATATTCATAATAATGATTGATCAAGTGTTAAATTTTACAGAAAAATACGTTATTTAATCTTCGATCACTGTAATGAAGAGAAATATAAGTATTATTGTAATCATGCTTTCTTTTAAAAGTTTTTTCAATTGTTAATCAAAATCTATCCTTAATTTTCGACGCTGCCTCAATCCATTATGCCGTGCGCGTAGCTTTATTCCCGTGACGTAATACCTATTGCACGGTTACCCTCAGTTCGAGCTTTGGTTTTTATTACATTTTTATGACGTCGGGCCCGGTCCAAATGTCGACGTGGCAATTGAAACGTCGTTCTTAATCTAGTAATTAGAGAGGACGTGACAAGTAGGTGGATAACTTTTGGTGGAACTGAACTTAAAATTCCGTTGGAGTGAGTGGATGGACTCGGATCTACAGAGTGTTTACTGATATGGAAATACCAATCGGCCGTCCAATTCGACTGGTGTTGAGTGGCAAGTACTGTCCAAAGATAAGGAACATAAAAAATACATGTAACTACTTGGAGTTGATCGTACATAAACCACATATATATGACTTCTTTTGTGACGTTATTCAACATTTTAATTCATTTATCGAAAATGTGCCTCAACACTGACACCCACGAAAGTGTCAATAGCCACGTCACCGGCCGCCGAGGTCGCCGCCTTCAATCTGTCTCGCTTATTTACTTCTGTCAATCTTCGCAGGAAAAACTGTCTGTCGTGCTGGAGGCAATTATGAAATATTTCATTGTAAGATGATTATAAAACGCCTGATGATGACGTAGACGTCTGTAACAATATTGACTTAACAAAGAAGCGGGGAACAGTATCAATGGTGTCAATTCTGATAGCCAATAATTATATCGCGTATCACTAAATCGTATTAAAGTAACCGCAGCGTCACTTTAACGGGAGTTACGAGTGTATGTAAATATACATTCAACAAACACAATAAATTTAACAACGAATCGTGTCGCAACATAATTTACTAACTTTAATTTACAAAGGCACACTTAAAAGCTTTGTTTGAATTGTTGTTTGACCATATCTAGACTATACATCTCCGAGATTCAATGTACAGTAACTTTTTAACTGACTCCATAAAACTAAAGTTAAAAGCTTTTTATCTGCTTCTTTTATTTTTATTATTATTATTCTCAGCTAGTTATTTGTGCTCCCGGGACATATATATTTTTATTTGAACGTATGTAGCTAGGTGGCTCCCTAAAATATAATTCATATCTGACGATAAGGTTCAGAGACAATTATTTTACGCATATTATTCATCTGTACTTCAAAATGGTTCTTGATTTCTTTAATGATACTGGCACAAAAAATAAAAGAAAATCTAATTTATAAATAAGCAATAAATAAAACGAAGTAATTAATTATGAGTAAATCGGTCCATTCTTCTATTCACAATGGTGGGATTGATAAGTGAATACAATAAATTGTAGTCGAAAGCGAAAGGTTAAGTTCTAAACGCTATACTTACCTACTAATCTTTCTCCTGTTATAGCATCCAAGAATTTAGTAATCACAACACTTAAATATATTTTTATGACGAAGCATTAAATAAAAATAATTAGTTATAGTATAAAAAGTGGTAAGGTGACTTAATTATAATTGTGACGACCTGCGCGGCGCGGCGCGGTGCGGTGCGGCGCGGTGACCCATAACCAACCATCAGAGCGTGACCCAAAATTTACGGCTCAGTTAATCGTTTGTCCACAAATCCCATAACAATGCCCGAACCGGTCTCGACCTGCGTTTATTTGCCGTTACCTTCGAGAAGGACCCTCTCCACTCTCCACTCTCCGCTACAGGACCGTTCGGACCGAGAAGACAACGACCCCGCGAAAAAAACAACCCTCCGAAGGTTAACACTAACCCTTTGTGAGCGCCCCGTTTTGAGCGGTAATTCGTTTTTAAAAATCTTTTGACGACCTTTGTGATTGCAAATTAAAGAATTAAAAACATCGTTTCTTTTTATTTAACCGCTTCGAGTTTTTGTTCAAATGAAATGTTTGTTGATAACTCTCATCTCTTTATAGTTATTTGCTTGTGTTAAATTTTATTTAAACTTGTCTTAACAACAGATATATCTATGAGTTACAAATCATCTCATCTTGCTCGCTTGTGATCCTTAGTTTAGAACATAGCCAATATATCTGTATTTTAAAGTTATCGTTCACATAAATAACAGAATACTCATATGAATTCTACAGTAGAACTCCCTTTTAAAAAGCACTTATAATATTGAGTTAATTATAAAATAAATGTTAAGTATAATGATGCTTAATATAAAAAAAGAATATTTAAAAAATCAACCGCCAAATATGACGAAAACTACGATTAATATTGAACTTAAAAAAGACCACGTCAACCACGAGTTAGCATTTTTTAAAATACTTGAATTAGCTTTAAACTTGCCAACGACTACTTGCGGTTTTGCGATACTTAAATAAAATGATAACCTGTGGTTTCGTATTATGGCAATTACTCAGTAAAGCTTATTTTCGCTTTCCGTGTCTACAATACTTCGAAGGAGGCGTACCCGGTGTCTCCGCGAAGTTTTCTTTAATGTTCCCGTTCATTTATTATTAACGCGTGAAAGCACCGATTGTTCGCAATAAGGAACACAATGTATGAATTATAAACAATTTTTCCCCGGGTCGGTTTCAGAAAATTATAGTTTACTTTTGGAATATTATTTTGGGAATATCGTTCTCACATATAATTATTAATTCATTGGAAACGTCACCAACACAGACAGTATTAAATGTTTGTGAGTTTTGACCTACTACTATTTATTTAAATGTCTAAACTGAAGATTTGCATTTCAATCAGCTGTTATGTAACTTGCTACGCTGAACTAATCGACAAAGTCAAAGTTCAGCGGTAACAGACGATCGATGTTGTGGGAATCTTAAATAATATAATTATGGTTGATATTTTATGTATTTTATGCATAAAATGCTGTTCTCTAAAAACTACAAAAATAATTAAAAAAAATTAAGTAGTTATTAAATATATAAGCACATCAGTTAGGTCACTCAAATATTTTCCGCAGCCGAGAATCAAACCCGGAATCTCTCGCTCGACAAGCAGGGTCACAATCAACTGGCTATAGCAATGTCAAGCGTCTTTTAAAAAATAGTTTTACATAAATAAGTCTTAAAAATAACACCATTGCTTTGTTTTCATATAAAAATCACTGATTTATATAAACACAATTTAGTATTTAGGCTACGCACACGATGCTGAGACTCCTACAACTTGCACTAAATCTGAATTTTCTATCCGTTCGCCGACGTCGAGGTAGGTAGAATTTGAAGTTCGCTTCACTGCAATTCCACTGCAGCTGCGGCGCTGCGTGAACACAAAACGACGAACAAACAGACAAACAAAACAAACACGACATAACAATAACAGAACGCCCTTCCATTTGCATCATAATGCGAAGGGACGGACAATGCGAGTAATGTCCGCGTAAAGTTCAATGTAGTAATGCTAATTTAATATAAACAGAACAATATATTGTGTGTACGCATATTTATTGTTGGAACTTAAATATTTTAACCGAGTCATTGGGCGGAGAAACGTCTAGTCAAACATTGTAAGTGTGTAAGTCCAATTATGATAGTTTTTAAATTATTCAAACGAAACAAAAGAATTGTTATACTCTGGACGTCGTGAACAAAATGTTTTTAAACGAATCCTCGTAATGTTATGGGATCTCAATTCAGTTCGTTCAAAACATTTGCTCGTTATGTATGAAATGCGGTACCGACACATGGCTCGCTCGTTCCGACCTTCCGAACCCCTTCATCCATTACTTGACAAATAATAGAGTAACTAATTGACTTGCAATATGAACAGGCGGTACCGACAGAGATTGAGTGTAAATTCAAATGCACTTCTCATTTTTCCAATGCCCCTTGTGTTGAAAGCGCATTTAAAACGCGCGAGGGACGGGCCGTCGGTTAAATAGTTTTATGGTAATGTGCTGTGATCGACCGGAGCAAGTTCTATGGCGAAACGTTAAGACCCGTTTGTCACACAAAACTTCTGATTACAAGATCTATTTGTGACTTGGCTTGCACAAATTTCATACTTAATTCAATATCACCTGTTGTGTTACAACGGTATGACGTCATGGAATCAGCATCTTTGCTCGCAATAGCTATTTAACAATTTGAGTGTGTCCAGTACCTACTATCAATAACAACCTTACCAATAAATAAACTTGAAGTGTCTATACCATATGTGCTTTCAGACGCATTATAATATCCGTTTTGCTTGCGTATTAAGCCAATTACCTCAGTTATTTTGTTGTCAGATGGTACGATGTACAGAGCGCCCGGCCGTTTGGAGGCCAGTCATCAATAAATAAACCCATCCCTGTGTTGCGGGCGCCATGTTTACACAAATGAGAGATCGCAAGCATTGTGTGTGTGTGAGAGCCAACGATTATCTGTCACATAAATGTCTGTCCGGTCGGAAATCGAAGCCGATCCGTCTCGTTCGGCAGGCAGGATCACTGATCATCACATTTTTTTATGGTAATAGCAGACGAGCCACTTGATGATAAGTGGTTACCGTCGCCCATGGACATCAGCAAGATCAAAGGTATCACCGATGCGTTGTCGACATGGAACTGAGAAGAAGGTAAGAAAGAAAGTACATTGTACATTGTATTGTAAAGTACATTACATTGTAGATAATAAAGATATTCAGAACATTGTGACCGAATAGCAGTTTATAGTTAAGCATATTAACAAAGTTGTCATATCGCAGCTGAGAAACCAGTTGCATCAGGTCCAGGAAGCAGTGACAGACCATTGGTGAGAAACATGGCCGCATGATCGGAGTTACGCATGTTATGAGGAGATATTTAGTGCACAATTCAGGGTGCCATATAAGTTAAACTATACATCGGTTGCTCACACTTCACTGTGTTAACTTTCACTGGCCATGAATGGCCACACATATAACTGTTCATGTCAGTTAGTTAATTTCGCATACCGACATCGAATCAAAATATTTCTAACAGGTCGTCCCGTTGTTCACTCGCTCATTCATTCACTGGCGTTGTGTTACACTAATAATGATATATTAAAAACTGTAGTATGTTTGAATCTCAACTACTGTTGTAGTTAAATATAGTAGTTCCAACTAGATTATAATAATGAAGTGACATTAACATTTTTTCAAAGTAATATTTCATTTCTTAGTTTTATTTCATTTCTTACTAGAGTCACATAATACACCAAAAGTAAAATTTTTTTGAAACATAAGCATCTCAATCCAAACAAAAACTGCTTTTAATAATATTCTTTAAGAAGATCAACCTCGTAAAATTTCAATATCCGTTTGAGCGGCATCTTCTTTAATCTTGGATAAATTTATCTCCTAGCACCCTTATTGAGATGGAGACTCCCCATATATATCGATCACTTTGAACCGTCTATATCAGCTTGAACCTCAATATATTGCCTGTGCAAAATGGTAAATAATGGATGGAATTGAACGGAAGCCGCAACAGGTCAAAACAGACGAACTTACACCTATCGGTAAAACACCGTGAGCCGGTCTGTAGCTCGGTAAATTTTCGTTATTCCACGGTGAACGAATTGGACTTGTCTACTACTTCATCCTAAAGAGGTTATTCGATAGAATGCCGAAGAGCTCCTGTAAAATATAGACACTCCCTCATTGAGTTGGTTGTTCCCAGATGACGGGGCGTAATGATAATGATCAACATTAGATTTCCCTCCACGGTCGGTGGTGACGCAATGGGATCATTTTCTCAAACCCTATTGTCTTTTTTCCTTCTAAATTTGTTTACTTTTCATTCCTTTTGAAAGATTAAGAAATTTAGGGTGCTTTGTCTTGAACAATGATATTGAAGTGTTCTACGAGAAAAGAGTTTATTTAAAATAAAGTTTGTTGAAGTTAGAAAAATAATTCGATATTCGAGAATAAGTCAGTGGAGTTTTATGTTATCAAATTAAAAGCCGCATTCTATATTCAAATGAATGTACTTAAAAATCCATTTCGAAAACTGTTCAACGCTACCAGATAGGTCCTGACAGATGTTAAGCATTTCATTTTTACGACCGATATTATTAAAAGGGGTGATTCAACAATGAGGACATTAAAATTATCGAACCCCTCGTAACCGGGCAGGTAACTCGGAACGGAAATTACCGAGGCCTCATCGGCGAAACCAAATTAACCATATCCAACGGAAATAGAATTGCACCTCCGATGGCTCCTAATTAATTACTTATTGCTTACCTCATTCCGACTATCATCAAATTAATTTAATCGGTAGTAGTTACGATTGGAATATCTCGATATCTCGATGTCGATGTCGATATGTCGATTTTATGATTCGTTACGTTATTCCAGTGTTTCAACACCACAAATTAAAAGAACCATTAATTATTGAAGTCTACAATGAATAAACACCAACATACATCGTGCGTGTACATTAGTAACAATAGATTTCTGCAAAAATAACACTTGGTAATATCAACCGTGATTCGTTGTAATGAAGGTACCGGTTCAACAGCGGGGGAACATCAGCGTATCCAACATTCGCGCACGTCTACAAACACGTACTGTTGTAATACGTAGCTCTTACAAATACAATTACGCCGGAGTGTCGTCCGCGTCTCGTGCGATGCGGCGCTTGTCATACTCGAACATTCATGAATATGAAGTTGGTATTCAGTTGCCATCTCTACGAAGCTCACTCGACTGTAGAACGGGTCTTATCTACACTGATACCTGTATAATATCGTTCTCTGTTCTATCGTTAGTGAATTGTATTTCTTTGCTCGGAATTATCAGTGACTACATCGGTGCACTAAAATTCAATCATCCAATCCTATACCCTACAGGGTTGTATACGGTATACACGAATTACTTTACAATGTCATATGCGCAATTAAACCGAAAATGTCCTGACGAAACATGCAAACATGAGTGTTGGCCGCGATACGCCCGAATACTGCAGGTTATCTACTGAGAATTAACCAACTGGATGGGTCTTTGGTATTATATGGTCATATTTTGAGTTAAGAAAGTTACATTGATATATTTATAGTTCAGAGAAAATTTCAAAGTCCATAATTATTTAATATTTTTTTAGTCATAATAAATAAACAATTAATAAACTGTTTATGTTATTAGTAAAAAAAAAACAATAAATTTATCAATCAATTTGACGGCTCCGTGGCCCAGTTGGTAGAGACCCTGCCTGCCGAGCGAAAGGGTCCCGGGTTATATTCCCGGCCGAGGCGGATAAATATTTGTTCTCGGGACATTTCCATGCCAACTTGAAGCACAGGGAATCCTAGTGCGGGGGTGTGAGTGTGTAAACGTTTATTGATTTATTTATTTAGTGGTCTCATAAGCATATTGCTTAACTTGACTTGCTTAACATTTAATGTACAAATAAGAATTATATTAGATTTACACGAGAGAACTATAAAACTGAATTTGTTAAATTTAGTATTCTTTCACACTTTGATAAACGTGACCTAACCAAACGATGTAAGAAAAATAATTCAGATCAATAAATGCGCATTGCGGGGTACGAAGGATGGAAAATATGGGCCATAGAAAAACAAAAAACAAACATTCCAAACCACATTTAGTTCTCTGAAACTGAAATGAAATTGTGGAACGAGCAGCTTGTTATGTTACTGAATAGGTGAATTAGTAAAAAGTTTAATATTTAGCGTTCTAAAGTTATCACAAAACGCTGAGAATTTTCTCCAGCGCGCATTTAACTGAACCTGCAAACATGAGTTAAAGGATAACGTGACATCTGGACGGTGCGGTCTGTTGCGCGACAAAGTTTCCTCCTGCCCGACTGATTTTCTGCTGTTTTACACTTTGACACTCTTCACCCTCTCAACCTTTCCGAGCCTTGATATTGTTACCGGGGACGATGAAATTTTATAGAAAACTTGCAAGAAGTTTTGTTAAGAGCGGAAATTTTGAAAAAAGAAGAAAAATAATTCCTTAATCGCGTAAGAGTAGACCAGTGACAGATAACCCAGTGAATTGACCACAATCGTCAGACATGGTATTCAAAACCAGAGCACAGAAAATTTAAAGTTACCGTGTATGTTTATTACAATGATAGGGTATTACAATGACAAAATCTGTTTTTATTTTCTAATGTTAAAAATGAAAACAAAATATAACAGCTTAATATGCAGTTTTTGCCTATAGCCGTAGGTAAACTCTATTTAGTTGGGTCTTTGCATGGTGCAAATGCCGCTTATTTATTTAACTGGACACAGTGAAAACGACGCATGGCATCTGACCGGCGTGGATCACTGCGTCCGAAACTTTCTTCAACCGAATAAATTCCCCGCTGTTTTTCCAATTTACTTTCCCCTAGGCAACCTTGTTTTCCTCCGCAACTCTGTTGCTTGTTATTCTTATCGGAGTTTCAAAAACTTCTCGTAGCCGACTTTATGCCTTTGTTTATTTCTCGAACATCATAAGCTCCAGTAGATTTCATTGAATGGTTTACTACGTTAATCTCTTTTCATACAAAATAATTAGGCAATGTTTATTCAATGAAAATTGAGATATACAGAACACTTTCCGTCGTGTAGAGTTTAGAAAACATTGTGCCTACCTTCGAAGTTTATTTTACTGGCTTTACCTTTAATGTTACTAATTTTCAAATAAATATTTTTCAGGCTATAAAAAAACTGGGTTATAAAAAAATTACTAACGATAACCTTTATAAAATATTAAAATTCTCTTTTACGCATTTACAAAGTTAAATTGAACTTAGTAACGAAGAGCAGAATTGATAGCAGAATTTTACCAATTTTTTAAGTAAAATGTTATACGAACAGTTTTTTTGTCAGGTTTGTTTGCAATGTATTGTTGACTGCTAGTGTGATTGTTTATTTGTTATAATTGTGCTTTAGAGTTTCTCATTTGGGTTGATATTTTACTCCGCCTAAGAAAATGGAATAATTTGTTATTTTACACCATACTATAACCATTTTCTTAGCGTTTTTAAAATTATACTTCTCTGTATATCTCATTATTTAATCTTTTATCTGGTATGAACTATCATCATATATCATTAGGACTTCATCAATGTTGCGAAAGGTTGTTTTCGTTTAACGCTTTGTTTCTGTTGATTCTAGTATTGTATTGTTACTAGACATGATAAATGTTAGTAGAGGAATGCAGCCGTCCGTCGGAGCCCACTTATCCAATTCGCGACGTAAGTTAGCGTCACCTGAACGCAAATTGCTTCGTGAGCTCGCACCAGTTTAACTCGTTAGTGTTCTTTTATCAGTGTACAAAGTGAGGAGAGTTTTGATTCACATTTTATAGTATCTTAGCTATTTCACGTTGTTTATATTGATAGGTTACTTTTTACATATTAAAATAAGTCATCTATCTGATACGTGTTTCTTTCAATCTAAACGTGCATTACTTATTTATTACGTGTACACATGAATCTCATAATTTGACTAACAACGTAAGACTTAATTTACATTACAATTAATTTCTAAATTCAATTTAACAACGAGGCTTTAATTTACGACTACGTGTACAAGTATATGATGTACAACACTAATATGTTCGCCATTTTAACCTCTATAAATTGACAAACCGCTTAAGTAACGTCTGCGTAAAACAGATTTACTAGCGCTTCGAAGGAAGTTGCTATGATGCATGGATTACACGAGACTTCCGGGAACCTGACGTGATATATTGAACGTGTGCTTTCTCTGTATTTCCTACGCTCTCGCTTCATGTAATTTTTCGCACCTCACATTCAATATTAATCTGAAACTTTAGGTAATTTTTCGATCTCAGACTACTCGTTAGCTCGACTGTTCTTACCACTAACAAACCAATTTTGCACAAGATGGGAAGGCAGAATTATTAAAAGGGGTACTCATCATAGTAGAACATTTAATTGATATGCCACAAAAATTATATATTGTTTCAAATGTGCCAATAATTTTATCATTTATTAAATCTAATTTTTTGTCCTCACCTCAATTTTCTTTTGGCACTAACTGAAATTTTTATCATCTTCGCCTATCGTTCGCTAGGTCTTATAAGTTCCGGTAATTTATAAACGTCGGTGCGTTTCTACACGAGTCGACAAGGCTTCAAGCGCTGTAATAGATTTAAGTTTAAAACCCGGCGCACGAGATACGCTTAAACAATACCTCGAGGGACACGCCGCCGTAACATTCTGCGCATCACTTGATCGGACGTGCAATATGCTGGCCGAGAATTGGCTGTGCTTTATTAAGGCGTAAACTCGAAGGAAGATATGTCTTTCTATATTACAGAAATGTTACTTTAATTTATAAAATTTATTACGCATTAATATTTATTGGTGTCTTGATTCCGCCCGTGGCGCTGTCGGTCTCTTTGCTACGAGTTTTTGCATAATTTTGCTTAATACTGCGTTCTACTTCGGGTTTAAATTATTTGTCGGTATTCTTAGAAGACCAAGCTTGCTTCATAAAGCAGTTGACAGAACTGGTTGCGAAACTAATTTGAATGTAAATTATGGCACTGAAACGATTATATTTTTGTATATTGTCCGCAGCTATACGAGTTTATACGTAACTTCAGAAAACATACCTAATTTTAATGTAAATGTAGACACAACATTTTTGAATCAAAAAACACCAGTAATAGCATTCAATTACACACACGTATTAAAATCCATCGGGTTTTAAGGTCCATTCAGAATTCTTGTAGTTTCAAGCTTTTGAGTTATATTACTTTAATTAATTTTTGAAAAATATCATACGATTTTCTCATAACTTCAATGGGCTTATCAAATCGACTCAAATAAAAACAAAGAAATCTCAACTACATCATCTTATAGTTCGTCAATTCATATACTCATTTTCTTATCGTTCATAGTTCGTCGCATTGTGGTAATAATTAACAGTTGTAACTCAACGGTAATCAGTGTGTCTCCGACTAATGGAACAATGACAAAGTCTAATGTGGATGAATTATATTGCAGGGAGTGGTTAAAGGTTAGATAGTAAACCAATGAGGTAGTAACTCCTCCGCAGCGGGGGGCACTCAATTGAATTGGAGTAAGTAGCTTATTGCTTACTCCCCGGGGTACATGTCATCAACACGTTATTCGATTTATGCAATGAATTATTTGATATCAAGAATTATTTTGCAAACATTAACCATCATGTTGATGCAACATTTATGGTCAATGTACATGGCCTGGAAATCACAATCAAATTACTTTCGAAAATACCCTATTACGAGTATAAATGTATATACATATATATATATATATATATACATACATATAAAATGCGTAAATAGGCGTAATCTCGACGTTTCGAAGGAACCGGTTAGTACAAAGCAACGAGACGGACGTTTGTGGGTCACTCGTGTGAATTTTGTGACAATAGTCCGGGTGTCCAGTTACGCTCATAGACAAAGCAAATTGTAATAGGAGTTGTAAATCTGATATAGAGTCATTTGTGAAAGTGACCACGGCCTGAGCTCCACTCAGACACGGGCGTTTTGTCCTTCTGACCTTTTTGGTCTGATTCTATCTTTTGTTTCGCCGTAACAGTAAATTTCAGAAAATAATGCCACTCATATCACATTTCGCTCTAGGAGATATTGGTTCGCTGTAGGGAATATTAATTTCCTTACAGGAAATTATTTGAAATCGAACAGGAAAGCGTTCTTAATTTTTTTCTAGTTCAAGTATGATCATTTTCAGAAACGCCTGAGGTCCTTGTTGTTCCTTCTGAGGTAGGTATTTAATTTTTTTTTATTAAAAAAGAGCTTCTATATTTTATCTGTAAACGAACAACCGATATGTTAGCTATAGCTGATCGCTGTACCTGCTTCTGTTGCATGCTTATTGTGAAGGACATGATTAATAGATCACATTCAGAATTTACTTGGAGAGTAGGGCAACTAACAGAGGAGCAATTTTCTGATTGATTAATGGTTGACTATAGGTGCTGAAGTAAATAAATACATAAATTAGAAACGTTCACACATTCATTCCCCTGCATTAGAATTTCGTTACATTATAACATAGATATATGCAATCAACACATAAGAAAAAGCATGATGTGATTTATTCCGGTCGGGATTCGGACTCAGGATTCCTTGACACTATCAGCTAAGCTACGGGGTACTCAATGTTTAGAATCGTCGAAGTAAAAAACCAATCCATTTAAATAAATTATTTTTTAATGTTTAAGCGTTCCCTCTTTACGAAATTGGCTTGTGCACACTTTTTATAACGACATTGCTGTCGACAGCACCGTTGCGAGGACACTTGGCAACTATCCAGCACTGGATTCCTCGACATCCACAACTATTATTGGAGCTTTTCTATCTTAGCATTGGTCAGTTCAAAGGTCTTGAGAACTTGAAGGCAATATGAATACTGTAGGATAATGGAACGTTTTCCATTGACTTTTACTGTTTCATGTTAACTAGCCCGTCACTGGACTTCTGACTCCTTTCAACCAAAGTAAGAGGAGTAGGTTAGGTTAGGTTAGGTTAGGTTAGGTTAGGTTAGGTTAGGTTAGGTTAGGTTAGGTTAGATTAGGTTAGGTT
>DWPT01001459.1:0-18641 GCA_018251895.1 Agathymus mariae mariae
GATCGTTCAAGCCGTTTTCGAGTTAACTCGAGACATACACAAAAAGCTCAACAGATTTATATAGTAGTATAGATTTACAGTTTTGTGACATTATTCAACTGTTTTTATAAGTTAAGGTACAATTTGCTTATAAATTCAAGTTTAATTGTTTTCACAACAGAAATATTATCATAATCGTATCTTAAGCATCTGGTTTTTTGTTTTTAAGTCAATTAAATGCTGTCGATATTTCAGTTAGATTGAAAACGGTCCAAATCTATTTAACGCTTATCACATACAATATAAGTAGAAATCGCTTTACTTCAAGAATACTGTATTATTTATAGCTAAAATAGGTTTCTCAAAATTTTAAATGATGTTGATTCTCAACGTACCCTATCAGTCGAGCGACATGACCCGTTATTACTGCGAAACAATACGCACCGTTTCGTTCACCGACCGCTATACTTAAGGGTAAAGAGTCGGTGCATATAAAAGCCGTCTAGAAAGTTTTCTGTCGCTTCCCGCGATCGATACCGCGCTGAGGTGCGCCGGAAATTACACCCGGGGTAATGAACGTAACAACAGCTAGTTTCACTTGCTCATTTGGGTTATTATGTCATTTTAAAGCGTGGTTCATTCGTTGAAGTGCTCGAAACTGCAATGGTTTTAGGGGCTTCATTAGTTTCGTCTGACGGTTCAGAAGAATCAATTAGATCGTCTGTGTAGTAGTCTGTTGTTAATACGGCATTTTAATAGCAAAATATTTTGTTTTATTTGGTAGAATTGAGATGAACCTACAACTCAATTCATCAACAAATGATTTATTTCATATGAAGCTAAAGATTTATATAAAACAGCTCAATCGCCGTGTAGCGCTTCAATTATATTGAAATTACATACTCGTTAAGTATTTAAAAGGACATCGCAATTATATAACGTTGCGTACAGCAGTGCTTTTGCCTACACGTCATGTTGTATATCAAAATATATTTAACCTGTGCATAGTTAATTAACGTTTGAATCGTGGCTGTTTAAACTTAAGCATCAAATATAATTTAGTTATTTAACTACAACAATAGAACACATATGCATTCAAAATATCGGCATATTTGTGTATGTCCATGCCACTCGCAACACAGGGAATCCTAGTGTGGGGGTGTGAGTGTATAAACGTTCATTAATTTATTTTTGTTTTATCCTTATTCAACGATCATATCACCAAAGTGACCATCTAAATGTTTATAATGTGTCGTGTATGGCGATCGCATGATCATCGCACATATCGCATTCCATCGGTCGCAAAGATCTTAATGCTTGCTAAAGTCTGTAATCCCAAACGGGGCCTCGCATGCGAAACGATATAGCCAAGTTTCGCTCAATACATAATTGGGACCAAATCCCTATTGGATCCCGAATACAGAGGGACAGGTTTCTTAGTGCGTGTTCAGGGGGAAATTAATGAAATTAACGGGTACTAGGCAAAGTAAATAATAAGAAAAGGCGAATTTTGTACCTCCCGTTACACTGAAGGTTTTGGATATCATTTATTCACGTGCTGTGAATTGTTTGACATAAGCTGTCCAAACATATCGCTAAGTAATAAGGATGCAATTAATAAGAAACTCGAATAAATATATTATTTCGATTTATTTCTCAATCGGAATGAGCCTGATGTAATTGTACCATTGACTTGGACTTAAAGAAATTAGCTAGCACATAATTTACATGATAAAAATAAGTAATCAAAGTATTTTTAGACTGCGAATGAATTGTGTACCACGTGTCTTAGTATTAATTAGTACTTTTTGTAAATATAAAATTACATCTGAGGCAAAACCTATTACAATATTTAAAATAAACTTACAAAATGTTACATTGCAACGAATTAAAATAAATTTCAAACTCAAACGAGCCTTTCATTATACTTGTTAACCTCGATGTAACCGCCTGTCGGTTCTTTCATCGAAACTAAAATGTATTCCGTGCGCTTCTGTTTTGGTACCGCAATTAAACTACTGTAAAACTTCTTGCTGCAGTGTTTGCAGAGAACCTGAACGGTCCGCGAAAGTTTTGCGGTACAGCTCCTTGTTTGCCTGCTAATTATCCCGGCAGCCGGTTGAATCAGCATCCGAAACGCTGACCCTGCCTAAATGGTCAAACGGGACTAAAGCGTTTCACGGCTCCATTCAACTACGGCTTCCGCCCGATCCGCCCCGTAACCATAGTGACCGCCTGCTCCACGCTATTGCTTCATTGTATCAACATTCATATCAACGTCACGTGTAACGATGCCTCGATTATGAGGGGACCGAAGCCAGATTTGTCATGTCTCCTTTCAAATTAGACTCCGCAGTCCGGCGATGGCACTTCGCGTGACGTTTAAAATCAAAAGCGTAGAAGGGTTACGTAATCCGGACCTTTTTCGGTGCTACTTGTGTTTGTGCGCACGTCTCGTCTTTTGTCACGTATTCTTAATTAAGGACCGTCGGCTGCCAAGCGACCCCACTCGTCAGATTTCCACATCGATTGTGAGACGTCTCATATGTAAAATAAATATTTCGGATAGCCACAGATTTCCGGCGAGATACATCAGAAAAATGCGAAAATTGAATCCGTTAGCGGCCCCTCTGTTTGCGAGTCGGAAGCCGAGCCTAATAAACCACCGCTTAACCTCTCGCGACAAAGCCGATACAAACGGAGTGACATCCCGTCTCTAAAGAGATCTCGCGAAAAAATCCGGCGGCGACGTGTCAAAGACACCGCGAACCGAGGGGCTCTTTGTTGCCTATCGAAATATTTTTAAAGCTCAACTCCTTAGCGAATTGAGAGATTAAGTCCTTTTTGAAGAGGCAACCTCTCTCCGGGGACGGTCGTGATCATTCCTACGGTCCTCATTTCCGTGGATGCTCCGTTTGATTGTTATTTTTGCTACTTCCCTTTTTGTCAGCGCCAACGGGATTTGAAGTGACAAGCGATGATTTGCGTTAGAGCGCGATAAGTGTTTTTCGACGTTTTTATAAGCAACGTGTTTATTTCTCCTTTGATCTGTATCCGATTTGTTTCCAATTTATACAATTATTTGGGAAGGAAGAACAGCTTTCTCGCATATTTTTTTTTTATGGTAATAGCCGACAAACGAGCACACGAGCCACCTAATGGAAAGTGATCACCGTCGCCCATGGACATCAGCAAGACCAAAGGTATCACTGATACGTTGTCGGCCAGGAAATGAGAAGATTTAAGATAGAAAGTACTAGCTGTCAATCCCCGGCCGGAACACGACGAGTCGTTTGGCGGCTGACTCAAGCAGGAGGATGGTAGCTAGCCACGCGGGCTTCGGGCTTCACGGAAAGATAATAATACCAATAATAATATTTTGATAATATAATCTTTACGCAAAGCCCTACCACCAAGCAGGTTGTCTTGTGTCGCCTCTTACGACACCCTTTTCTGCTAGCATAGGATTGGGGGGAGTATTCTAGGCCGCCCCAAGATGGCCGTAACTTCTACTAGTAGAACTTCTTCTATCTCGCAGATGTAGCAGCATAATGTATTCCAGCCGAGGAATTTCAACGCTGTCCTTGTCTTGATCTCAGATTTACATCTAACTAATTATGTAATTATATCCTTATATTAAACAAAGTGAAATTATATGCTGATATTCATATTACCTATTTTATACCATTGACTATATCTAATCTATACTAATAATAAAAATATAACCTTAACGATTCTGGACATAATTTGTATTTTAAGTAAGTTTCTAATTTAAAAAAACCTAAAAACAAAAATTTAAAAATTATAACAGTGTAGTGTGGGCTGTGCAGGTACGATTAGCAAACGTGACTACTATATTGCAAGAAGCGAAGCGAGAACCAGTTACTAGTCAATTTTAAAAGTAACCTCTATATTATTTAATAATTACTGTTCACTCTCAGCGATTAGAGCACTTTTTGTGTAGTATTTCTAACTATGTGACTATCATCTATGACCCCGAAGCCTAGTTAGTAGTGATGCTGCCTGCTGATCGAAGAGCCCCAAGTTCGAGTCCAGGCCGGGATAGACATTTATGTGACATTTATGTTTGACTTGAGTATTATGACACACGTGTCCATGACACCTGCAACGCAGAGAACTCTATTGGATATCACTTGGAGAACAATAATTTATTTTATTTATCAGCTACTGATTTTTATGATTTGCAGCAAAACGGTTTTTTATTGTATTGTACCTTAATCTAACGTTTACCATGCAATAGTCTTACAGTTTACCCGACACCCTTACAAACTTCCACCGCAACCGATAATGAAAACAAGAAGAAAATTGCTTCAAGTATCTTTCAATTTCCTGTTAAAACGTTGAAATTTCCGTTGTTACACAAAATTTAAAGCTTTATCCGCTACACAACAATGCAACAACGTTTATCAAAACAAGAGGCAAAGAGTTTTCCTTGTAAATGTCATTCTCATTGAAAAACGCTTAAATTCCATTGTTTGGGACATAATTCAACGTATGCGTGACACAAAGCCACAACAAAATATGCAAATGTCCATAAGGCAGTAGGTAAGCGCTGGTAAGCCGCGTAATTATTCACATCGGATTTGCAAATCGCGCCCGGAGCGTTCCATTTCCTCACGCGCGAGTTAAACTGACCCCGTAGCGCGTGGCGCGTCTAAATCAAAACACATGCGCTGAGAGCGGACGGCTTAGCCGGACGCTGATTTTGAGATGTGGGTTTCCCCTTTTTGCATTCCCTCATGGGTCCCTGCGTCGATTCCTTGGCGGGTGATGATCGATACCCCTCCCCCGCCGCCGGCCGCGACCCTCCCGCCCTCTCTCTTAATTAGGACTCAGAATCTGCGGCGGACACACACACCGACACGCGCACCACTGTGATGTTAATCAACTTTCATTATGCACTAAGGAATTATATGGGTACGCCTGAGGAGTGATTATACGAGTTAAGGCCGCGTCCCCGACCAAGAAATCATACTTTATTATGATCACTCCGCATTCGGCTTTACGGCGGCACCTCGCGGGGCCGACATCGCATTAGATTTAACGGCGCATATATCACATAAGAGCGATGTGCTCGCAACAACATTGTAATGTAACGATAATTAACTTTTAACAATAGTGCTCATCTCAGATTTTTTATTCTAATGAATGTAATAAACAGTTTAAAGGCCATGTCCGCAGACACATCTGCAACTGGCAGCAAATACAATTGCAGTTCTACAGTGAATCTTAATTAAATCAGTCATCTATTCGTTAGTATTTTGGGGTGCAAAAGATCCATTCTAGGATACAAACAGATGGACGAGAGAAAGACGAACTCAAGTTCTCCTAGAATCAACACTAGCCAGTTAGCCAGTAACACCTATAAACCTAAACCCAATTTTTTTCGATACACCATGGTCCATGATTAAATCTACAGGTATAGCGGTATAATTACCCCATAGAAACAAGAGTGTCATTTGCTTAAAATTTATTTAGCAACGCAAATTTGTAAGCTTTTTATATAAATTCGTCCTAAATTTTATTTTGCTACTTATTTGAGTTATAATATAATCAGTGAATAAATAATTCGGTTATAAGTAAATGCGTACTCGCATGTTCATCTATGCCAGTTGAACCTTGTTTATAACGGGTGAGATTAGTCCGTGTGTAGTGGACCGCAATATTCTCTGAGTAAGCACGTCTGAAGATTAATTTTAGTTACAGCATCCATGTATATTCTCAACATCAACTGGAATATTATAACGCATCAGTTTCAGATGTATGTGTTCCACAAATTAGACTAAAATTCTATTCAATTAATTCTAACTTGATTCAAACAAGAATCGTCTTCAAGTTACCCGTAAACTAAATTAAGTGTGATTTCAAACAACAAAACGTACACGCTATATGAAATACAAAATCGATGCCGTATTTGTAAAATACATTGTAATTCCAGAATCCTGTAAAAGCAAAAAAAAAGATGAACTAAATACTTCGTTGATAATTATTAATATATAAAACGCACTATGTAAGAACACTTCACACATACACATTGTGACGATGTGTGTGGCTTACTGTCGTGTCTATGTCGCTCATGTCACCTAGCTCCGGTCCGATCACCGGACATATATCGTAACCGACTCACATGTGCTAAGTCGTTGTAAACATAACCAACAACTTAACCGTCACTCGTCATAATGGATACGGTCACTCAATAATCCTTTAGTAACAAAATAGTTATTCATATAACTTACGAGTGTTACTTCAGTTACGGGACGAAGGCAAAGCCTTTTCAAATAGGCCTTTAATCGTAAAAGGTCTTGCTTTAACGGACCGAGATCCTTTAATCGACGGTTATGAGGATAAACCTCCAATAAATCTTTCACTTAGCCAGCCCTTTAATTAACGCATGTAATAAAATTTAATTGATCAAAGCATTCGGCTTGTAGAGAGTAATTTATCAACCCCCTTGTAATACGTTCGTTGACTGACATAACTCGTTTGATATGACTATATTCATCGATGTTAAATAGACATGGTAATAAAAACATTTCGAATGTTCCAAAGGATTTTTTTTGGTAGGATTTAATGTAAAAAAATATTATATATGGTATTGGAGATTTTAAAACAACAGGTGAATAGAAGCTTTACCGTGTTTCTTGCCAGTGTGTTTTGAAGCACCTCCAAGGCATTTTCGCGTTCTTCTAACAGACTTTAGCAAAAATTTAAAAAAATACAAACTGATAAATACTTGAGGCAGATAACAATTTTGCAAATTCATTATTGATGGCATATAAAAAATAAAATAGATTACTGTGTAAATGAATGATAGGTATTAGGTAATATTTTGTTAAACAGAGTAAAGGATAGTAACTTTTATGTAGCTAGACCTAGCTAGACATCATCGTATATTAAATTTATTTATAAAATGTGCATTATATGAAGTTATATTGGTTTTTAACAAAACACTTTTAATATTTGAGGGTACATAGTAAAATATTTCATTAAATTAATAATTTCAATCGATTTATTTTTATTAAAATGCAATTTATTTATTGAATATAATGTGATATTAATCATTAGCCTCTAATAACAATGTTACAAGTATATAAACTTTTGATAAATGAATTTTCTTGCTTTGTTTTCTTCACGCACAATTTATTTATTGTGTTAACTCTCTGTGATACGTCCAGCCAACTCAGACCCCAAACTTTGGTACACATTAAGCGTCCTTTACATTTTTGTAAGGCTGCGAAGACGTGACGGGTCAATTTACACTGGTACGCGCATACGAGTAAGGATTTCTCGGGCCCTTCGGCTAATGTAATAGATGAGGTGTTCTCATTAATTACAAAGAATGTCGAGACCAGCGTATACGCCGCGGGTAACTCCAAACAAATTAATAAGATTATTAACTCCTTCCGACAAGTCATTCGTTCTTGTTTGAACACGCGAAAATAACATACAAATATGAGTTTGAATAAACATACTTACAATATAACAAGTGGTGAAGAAAGCTATGTTACTATTATTAATTCAATACCTTACTAATATATGCGTCCGTAGTCTTACGCGTTTTCATATTTCAATTATTAATAATAATAAAATAATAGACGCTTACACACTCACACCCCCGCTGTAGGATTCCTTATGTTGCGTATCGCATGGACATACACAAATATTACGTCACAAACACCCTTAACCCGAGAACAAACGTTTATCTGTCACATTTATCCACCCGGCCGGGAATCGGACCCGGTACCCCTCGCTCGGCAGGCAGGATCACTACCAACTGGACTGTGGGGTCATCGAAATTTTGAATTATTGATGATAACTTCAGGTGATGTAGGTATCAGGATCGTGCCTGCTTGTAACAAAATAATTAAGAGTGCTACAAAAAGCCCGTTAAGCCGTTGATCTTGGTCATTTGTCATTTGTCATTCGAAAGCAATCGTTAAGTAGTGTTCGAGGCCATTGAGAATAAGAATCTTAGTTGCATAAATCGGCCTAACTCATCAATCTGGAGCAGAATTTTGGACTGTAGGAAAAGGTGGAGGAGTGCAAGTCATAGGTTTCTAGTTACGCTGAGTCAGAACTTACTTGAGCCACGCTCTCCCAAAACGAATGTCAACATTTTTAAACTTTTCGAAGATCTCCTACAAACTCCTGCTCCTTGAAATATATTTCATGATTAATACCAACCACGATAATATATTCAATTATTGATCACGATTGACGGTGCACAGTCGATATTATTGTGATTGACATCATTTGTAAGCCTTTTAGAACGGACGCTTCAATATCATAAGACTATAAGTTATCCCTTATTTAGTGCGCTTAACCATGTAAAGCTTTATCGGTACTCAGCATTAGCTGAAATTATATTCAAGCATTGACTTAGTTTATTTAAAAATACTAAAACGACTACATTGAATATATAACACAGATTTATATCTTGAATTTAAATTTAGGTCAAACGCTGGCAAAGTTTAATTCATTATTCGCGATTGTATGCTCTTTTTACGAAAAAAAAAACCTCCCTCAGTGAATTTTTCTTTTCTATTTATTGACCCCAGAAACTTTAACTACTACGAGAGTGCTACGCCGGCGCTCTGCGGTTTACAGTTGCAAGCTTTAGCTGTGTTTATTTTCGCGATGTGACAGCCGCTGGGAAATGCTCAGATTTTTTTAAATTCTCTTAACTCCTGCGAAATTTTTTCATTATTGTTAAATTTTTATTTATTGAAAATTTTGTAATGAGTGATCACTAGACGGCTTAGCAAAATAATATTACTGCATTGTAAAAACTCGCACCATGCGTTGTCTGTTTCGAAGCAAACCACTTGTGGGATCCCATGTCTGATCAAGGCACACGTGATTGATCGTTAATGAAGAGGTAGGGCAATAGTTATTAATGATCTAGTCGCGCCCCACCATTCGCTTCTTTTTGTACTTTTATAACTCATAAAACGGTGCAAATTTCAACCCTAGCCGTTCAGAAATAAGAATTATATTCCACGGTGCCTGAACTTAAACTTATCTTACACACTAACACGTATTAACCGACCGCGTCCGGTACATTGTCGCGCAATACATCATCTTCCGTAGAAACGTATCAATCAATTTGCCGAATTATAACGCCGTCAATTTATCACCCTTTCTGTTTGTAACGAAGTTATTTGTTTAAGGATAGTTTAGTTGACAGTATTCATCACGACGCTCGTAAAATTACTCACAAATAATTTATAAAAAAAAATATTCAATCGTCGTGAAAGTACTTTTATAGCCTTCAAGTTAACAGTGGCCATATAGACATAGCTGAAAAGGTCTAAATGTACTGCACCTCGCTGGTTTGATGTGAAATAATGAAAGGATTATTGGCCAACACGTGAACCAGTGTTTTCAATTGCACCCGAAAACTTCCGACATGACTGAACAACCGTTACATAAAGATAACAATAGGGGCCGAGATCTTAACATACCGTCCGAAGCAGAGAAGCGCTGGAGACAAGTCAACCATCGATCGCACGCGAAGTTGCTTAATCAAATCGATTTTCATAAAACACATGTATACTCTAAGTATACACTGATTTATAATTCTGAACTTGTATCCTCAAAATTCATTCGAAGATTACAATTCTAACCGACGCCAATATTGAAAAGGGTTTTGTTTTATTTCAATTAAATAGCAATCACAAAGAGTTTCCAGACCGCAGCAGTCACTCCATCGTCGACGATTTAAACAGATGTCGTGTTAAGGAGGTCCTCTCGGAGTATTCGTTCGGAATTTAAATTGCAAATTTGTAAGGCGACAGGTGCAGCCTCACGATTGAACATCATCTTTCTCTTTCCATCCCATACAGAAATATCTCCGTTTCGATCCCACCCAACGCTAAAATCAACGAATAATAAACGTCAACAAATAAAATCCAAGCGTCACTAATTACTGGGGCCTCAAACGAAGAGAGGTAATCTTTGCACTCCATTCTGAAAAGGAAACCTCGAGGCTAATGGTGTTAATTTAAAGCCGGCCGATGACTGCGATTTTTCTCGCTTTAAGAACTTTCAGAGTGATTTATTGATGGTACGTTACAGTCTGGAGTACTTCATAGGGGTTTAAAGATCCCAATATAAAATGTCAGTCACACACTAGAGGTCGTCCCGAAACTAAACAGAGGGTGTGATTCATTATGAATGGACCCGGCGGTTTCAGGTACTGGGTTCAAATTAAAGTTTGGCGCATTCGCGATGTGTACAATGCCCACTACTTCGCAGGCCGATCACGGAGCTGCCAAGCTTAATGAATGAAGAAATCCAGCGAACCCCTGACACGTATCTGCTCGAAGCCCCTTCGTAAATTCTAAAGTATCTTTACGGAAAATTCATTGACTATTAGCTTAGCGAGCTTGTGATCAACAAATTCTATTCATAGTATGACTGAATCATTGGCTCAACATAACAAATGTGTATACGACCTCAATGGGTCAAGTTTTTAAAATGTTATACGTTCACAAATAGACGCATTAATTATTATATTATAGTGTGGTAATACATTATAATACTATGTAATATAATGTATATGCCTATTTAAAGGAATATTCAGAAAATCTCAAAAGAAATAGAAGTTCTCGTTAATCTTTGTCGTGTCCCTCTTTGGTAGCCAAGTAATTAGCTTTCCAATTTTAAAGAGCGCCTCCACGCTCGGTGCTCCCATCAATCCGCCCCTGTCCGCCACCGAATCGATAATAATTAATTATTTTTGACATAATCACAGCCAAAATCCATTCTGTTTTTGCTAATTCATGTCCCTATAATAAAACGGGGCGACGCTTTTAAGGCTCGCCCGGATGAAATTGATAAAAAAAAAATAAGACTCGGCACAACTTTCTGCCAAGTCAAACAAAATTCGATGCCGGCTTACGCTACTAGATACCGCATGATTAATTATAGATCATTTTGTATTAAAATCGCCTTATTACCCGATAAAACGCGATATCACTCGATATCAATTCCACCAAAATCATAGCCTTATGTAATAAGACGTTTTAAAGATAACAGTGAAATTTCAATTTCGTTATTTTAGCCTTAGCCTTATTGTACTATATAGAATGGAACTCTTGTCTGTCTGTCTGCCTGAACATGTATGACCGTAAAACTACTGAAAGCGTGTTACTAGTAAACAATATAGTGCCTAAGATACTGTATCTAAGTTAACGTACCCCGACGAAACAACTTGCACATAATATACTATAGCTAAACAACCAGTGCAGTGAGTGTTCCTTGCGGCTGACTGTACGAATGTATCGGACCCGCACGTCGGAGTAGAAGGTCCTCAAACATCTATTAGCGGTGTCTCTGAACGCCCTCATCCCGATCTTGCTATTATGTGTCGTGTCCAATATTGACACAGTATTCCGATTGTGTCGCGAGACACAAAGATCCCTTGTCACTTTGCCTCTATATAGGTTTCAGTTCCTACCACTCTATATACGTATAAATACTCGGTACAGGTACTAGTAATAGCCTAATAAATATAGACCGAGGTGTATTAATGTTTTTGCCGATACTTTAGCTATCAAGTAATTTTCGATAATATCACATGACCCATTATTCCCCCACCGCACTGTTAGAATCTCCTCTCTAAATGGTGTTATACTCATGATACATTGCACTGGTTGAATTCGCAAAATCTTTCGGTAATTTAAATATTAAAATTAAAAAAAAAAACTGCGGAAGTAAGTCGTTAAACATTGGATTGCAATAACGATTGACTTGCATGCGCTCAGTGTAAATAATATAAGATGGGTTTTTTCCTGTATTGTCGGATCTTGTCAGATTTATAAAATAATAATAATTATAAACCTTATTTGAAACAAATAATACTTAGCGCGGGTGGCCAGCAAAGACTTTTATTTAATACCTGACTTTCATGTCAGTGCTAAACAAAAGGACCTCTTCCTTTGATCACCTGATGATACAACATGGTCACCGCCGCCTATGGACTACCGTGACACCACAGACGACGAAGCGTCTCCAACGAGAAGGAAATCGTGCACTCGTTTATTATTGGCACTCCGAAGTTGTAATGGAGATAGGGTAAAATCGAAGCATGCATGATGAGATATTAAAAATGATATTTATACCTACAAAGACAAGGATTCTTATATTATGTTGAAACTATTAAATATATGGGAAAAATGATAAATGAACACACAATCATCCTCGCTTTACGGGACCATTGCGGTAGACATTTGAAATAGTGCCATGTACTAACAATCACATATTTTTCATCGAAGACGCTAAATCTGCCTGATGTAAAACTTTTTTTGTAGCATTGGAACCCAAGCAAACCTTAATCAGGTACCGGGACCTCAAAAGTTTCACTCGGCGTGACGATACTTAAAAAATACATAGTGGAAACATTAAGAGTGCTTCAGGCGGTTATGCCTCGTGATTAAGCCCGGCGAGGCATGCATAACGAGCGCGGTATGTTTGAACGTTAGCGAATAGTTTCCGAATTCCGCCGCTTGGCGCCGCCGCCGTCGTAATATCATCTCGAAAACAGCCAATTCGAAATATTTTTGTTTTGTTTAATACCAAATAGAATAAAAATAAGACCGATTTCAATCTTTGACAAAGAATTATTAGGTAATATTAAAGCAAGATCGAACAACGTTCACCTTGCACGTTATTGTTTTCTAAAATATTCTCAGCTACATTCATAAATTGTCAATAAATCAATTTATTTTATTGTTGATTGATTTAACAAACCATTAAATATTTTGAACGGCGAGTGAATTTTATTTATAACTATTTAACCTATCTAGCTTTGCTCTAGAAACCTTGGAATACACGTTTGCAGATACCATCCGCATATTATAAGAACATATTCATTTATTACAACACCTAAAACCAGGAATTCAACATTTTATTGCTATTCCGTGGGAACAGAGCGGTTTCCTGGGTGAAAAATATCCTAGATTATCACCCGTATTATACTGGTAAGTTACGAATATGCCAAGTATGATTTAAATCTTTTCAGTGGCATATTTCATCAGACATAAAAAAAAGTAGAAATAAAAAAAAGTCATACATATTCTGGCTTATATATCAATAACAAAACCTATCTACATTAAAGTATAATATTTTTTATGTACATTTGGTCCAATTGCAGTTTAATAATTAGTATAGTTAAAAAACCTGTCCAATTAATGTCATACGTTTCGAAAACTGACAGCCCTGAAATACCGGAACAAGTTACTTGCATCGAACCGATACTAAAAAAAAACATAGTGAAAACATTAGATGTGCCTAAGGCAACACTGCCTCGTGATTAAGCCCAGCGAGGCATGCATAACGAGGGAATGTTTGAACGCTCGCGAATACTTTGCGAGTCGGCCGGTTGAAATACACCTGGCCTTGTTTATTGGCAAGAAACGCCACTTAACCTCTTGCTGTTTGCTTAGGATCCCCTGACCCACTTGATTTTGTAAATAATATGCGATTTATTACCGATTATATTTTGATGGCATGCGTACATTTCTATTTAAAAGGCAAAAAATTCATACATTCACTAATGATTGTGTTTTATAAAATTCATTTAATAAGACTTTCCAACAGGTTCGACGGATTTTTTTATTTTTATGTTGACAAAACCGGTTAATTTATAAGTTCTATATCCTTTAATTAAGATATTAAAATAAATAAAATAGTCGGATAAAATAGATGTTAGGTGATGCAGGCAGGCGACTCGCTCAGTACTGACTCTAATTTAGAAAACTATTTGATTTATATAAAAGTATTTCGTTTATCAAGAACCATGTAATGAAATCCTATTGTAACCCTAATTAGATCACCACTTATTTTTTACAATATTTTATTACAATAATTTTGATGCGCGCACGGGGTTATATACAAATGAATATGATTGTAAGTATAATTTCAGGGAAAGCGGTAATTGGAATAGAAATATGATTTTATACAGTAATATTGCAGTCGAACGTATAGACATGTAGGAATCGAAGAATGTAACTCGTAATTAATTACTCCCCTGTTCGTTCACAGTACTTATCCCGGACCAACCCATGCGCACGAAAAGATTTTGGTCCGAAATTAAATAATATTTTGAAGGGATTTGTATCGTGATTGGGCGGACACATGCTAATGCAAGAAGTTTTTAATTAAAACCGTCCGCCGTTAAGAGGCTACGTAATGGTTGATCCTCAAGAGGGATCCGATATTGGGTGTGTGTACGACCAAAGCCAAAGTACAAACATATTTAGGTCCGGTGCGTTGCGTTGTGTTCTCCGAAGCTAATCACCGTCCGGAATACAAAGACGATTGTGTACACATTACCTTAAACCCACCCCTTTCTTGCTTATATTGTTATTAAAAACATAAAAAATAATAACAGAAATTGCGCTACATGTATGTATTCTGTAGTACAATTAAGTGAAGACCAGTTTCATATTATATAATGATATTTTAGAATGATACATGAGTTATCTATTCTTATATTATGCGTGCTAATTTTATGTGTATGCGAAAGTTAATCTCCGGAACTACATCTATGTGAAAAATTCGTTTACCATGTTAAAGGTACATTATTAATTATTCAAACCGTACGAAATTAAGGTAGGCCACTGGTTACAGATAATGTACAAACATATTTCGACATGTCTATCAGTTATATTAAATGAAACAATTTTGATTAATAGCTGTTTTGGTAAAATCTTAACACAGAAGAAGATGATTTTAAATAATAGTTAAAGCATAATAGCCTCTTTATAAGTCTAAATAAGTCATGCTTTAGTACACGTACACGTACAAGTACACGTTAACCTTAAATTAAACAGACCTTGGATTTAAACAATAGTTAAATTTGTACTGACGATAAATTGATTCACTAGCAAGTTACATGACGCATGGGTAACCATATATATATATATATATATATATAAAACAATACTAGCATAATTTCCAAAGCAAACGAGTTTCAAATTTAAATATGTTTTTGACAAACACCCAACAAGTTGAGACCAAATGTGTGAACATCAACAAAATGCTCGCTTCATTCTCTAAAGCAGAATATGTCTAATACCAAAATTATTCTTTTCAGATGCCCGCGATTGCGACGATGGCAACTCCGACAAGGCAAGTAAATAAAGCTATTACGAGTTCCAAATCGTTTTAAACTAAAAAAAAAAAAAACAACGTTCTTAAACCACTCTAGTCCCCCCACGAGCTCAATATAAACTTCACTAGAGTTTATGGCTTCTGTGACCGCCAAAAGTCGCCGAGGAAAAGTGCAAGCTTGTTTACTCATATATCAGTGGAGGTCGACATTTCTTTCAGATAACGTTGGCTCCCTCGCTGCCAATAAAGTGATTAAGTCACAAATCGTAGCGGCGTGGCGCCTTCGCTCCGATCGGTGATATACTGACGCTGGGGTCGGATGTCCCACTCTAATTTACTTTTTAGTGCTTCATGATTGCTGCAATATAGTTTTCAGTGGACACGTCGAATTTTATTGATTCAGATATCAAGAACTGGAATACAAGTTTTAGGAAAAAATATGAAAGTTGCTAGGTAAGGTGAACCGACCCGTTGTAGAGTAATGTTATTTCTATTGTAAAGGATCAATGTAATGGTTATTGAGCGTACACATTTGTATTCGATTTTTGTCTATTGGGTCTATTTGTTCGCGTAACTGTTTGTAATAAGTCCATAGCACTCGCGACACCGGGAGTACTAGTGCAGGGTATGTATTGGAAGGAATTATTTTTAGTCTCCTATAGTCCTTGTTGAGGCAACTTTACGAAATGTTTGCTGTTTTGCTATTCAAGTAGTACTTATAGGTTTAGTTTAATATACATATATATTTAAAAAATAATTCTTTGTTACTCGAGAAAATTCGATTTCTAATAAAGAAGTACGTGACTTCCAAATCTGTTACGCTTTGCTTGAATCTAAATATAATACAACGTGTATTTTCTCTTTAAATAATATGTTTTCTTGCCTCCAGAAACGCCCAGCTATTTTGGTGGTTCGATCCCCAAGCAGCTAGCTCTATTAGAAATAAATTGCCCTTCGAAATGATTCCGTGTGCTATAAATTTCATACGTGCTGAGAAATGACATACGGTATTATTTATTACGAACTGTTTTCTGGAAAAAACACAAAGAAGACATCGTGATGTAATTGAGCCACGTTTTATTGGGGACGATACGAAATCGACGACAATTTCGGACGATAGAATAATGTAAGGATAATTTGAAGTACTTACAAGTAAAATAATATTATATTTGTGAGGTGAGTAGCTGACATAACCAGGCTTGTTCATAGTTTTCTGTATATATGTATGAAAATTTGTCCCAACATGTTTAAAACCATAGTATTAGTTAATTATAGTTAATACAATTAAAAACTTAGAATTTGAGGCTATACAAAATGAAATTGTCTTTTATCTGTTTGTCTGTGAAATTAACACCTGAAAGTGATTAAAAACATACAATACATTTCATTTAATTTTGACACATTACTTATAAATAACACTCATTTTGGCAAAGTGAAAATTATTTTCTGGTTTTTACATATTATCAAAAATGTATCGTATGTAGCGTTTCAAAATTTTTTGTTTTGTTAGAAAAATTGATTTTGTAAATATATATTTAATACTCGCATGTATTTATTAGTGAAAAATACATTACATCCTTTTCCATAATATCTCTAGTTGTAAAATACATAAAAGCTCGCTTTAGCTTTTCAATTGAATCTTAGTGATTTGGTTATTTTCATAATTTCAGAAATATTTTTGCGAGTAAATGTGTAACGTAGAAGGAACCCAGAAACGAACACTATGGTCAAAGTAACCTTTAAGACTATTAATCGATTTTAAACTCTCAAAATCGAAAAACATCGTATGTATACTACTAACGAGTCGTAGTAAAAATCGAATGCACAGCACAATCCAAAACTGAAATCAGATCATCAGCTAGTGTCATGGTAATGGTTGAATCGCGTGAAGTTAAACAATATCTACCCACGATTGACTCGACTCAAAGGAAATGAATAGATTTCATTTTAGTGTCATTTGTAGGGCTAATGGCGCCTCTAACTAATGTCATGTTGAAAACGAAATAAACACGGGGGTCGGTAAATGTCGAATTACCAGCCGACAGATGGTAACGATCGGGCAATAGAGATATATTGCGTGTAAAATATAGCTTTGCAATTTTTGTCTTTCAAACAATTCTATATATTTAAATAGCAAAAGATGCTATTTGCTTTAATAAGTGGCTCTGTCGGCCACAGGTTTACGTATGTCGTCTTAAGGATAGTTGGTAGAATTATTGGTCCACCGAGTATTAGAAATGCTTATGCTGGGCAAAGGTTCTTTACCAGGTTAAAGGTGCCTTACCAGGATCGATTATCTTACGTTCCCTCTTAGATACGGAAGCGCTCATGTTATTTATAACTTCACTCGTGTTTTTTAGCTCCGTTGATCACTGAAGATATATTCAAGTCTGGAGGCTTTAAGTGTTCCATTCATTCCCATGTTACGTCTTTAAGGCTAAATTATTGACAGTACATTTCAGACTTCGCAAAACCTGTGGTCCTTGCATAAGTAGCTGTGCAAATTTATAATAAAATTCCATTAGAAATGACAGAAATACCATATTGCAAATTTAAAATACACGTTAAAGGTATCCTTATGCAGAAAAATTATTACAAACTAGATGATTATTCTTATTAGATGATTATTATTAATTTTAAGGCTTAGTAGTCAGATCTGTGAGTAGGAAAAACACCCTCGACAGTTTTTTTTGCATTCGAAAAATGTTTGCAAAATCCAACTCCAAATAAAGTCCATTTCATTTCCGTATGAACCCATTAGAAAATGAAATTCAAACAGTGCTTCGAAAAAACTGATCGATACTAATTTGATATGATTACCCACATTTTCCTATTAGTCTAAAAGATAAAGGACTTAACTGGAAATTAAGATAAATTGTCATCAAACGACTTACAAATTGCCCAGCAAATGACACGCCTTACCCTATAATTTTCCTTGCCAACAGAACGAAACACTCAAAATGTTCTTCGAAGTGTAGTATTATCAAAAAATTGGCTTTATTATCAAACTATTTGCCTGTAGAACAACCGTGATCAAATAAAAAATTAATATGCTGAGGGTGACCACACGTTACGTCGACAAATTGGTTCAATCGTTCAACAGTAGCCCACGGGAGAATCAGAAGCCATATATTCTGGCCATTACGGTGCCCGATACGAATATGAAACAAGGTTCACAACAAGTTTAATCTGGTTTAGATAGGTATAGCAATAAATCCTTGATTGATATTTTTATTTATCATGTCGTAGAATTTTTTATTCAGTAGGTATAGTTAGAAAAACTTAAACAATATTAAAAAATATATTATATCCGTACCAAATGTAAGTACGTAAATTTCAATAAAATGAAAACTTTTTTCTTATCTGTAGCAAAGAAATACGACGATCGTCTGTGATTCCAATTCGGTCATTTCAATAAAATTATACAAGACCATGAAAATAAAAACTGAGACAGCTGAATGTAGATATTCAGAACGCAAATTAATTTTCTGGAAAAAATTCCGATATCTATTCTAACTTGTATC
>DWPT01001460.1:0-18638 GCA_018251895.1 Agathymus mariae mariae
TTCTTTCTTTCTTTCTTACCTTCTCATTTCCTGGCCAACAACGCATCAGTGATACCTTTGGGCTTGCTGATGTCCATGGGCGACGGTGATCACCTACTATCAGGTGGCTCGTCTGCTCATTTGTCGGCTGTTAAGATATAAAAAAAAAAGTTTGACAACTTGACTTTAAGCCTGCGGTTTTCAGTCACTGTAAACACAGATTATATTTTTGGTAAGATACTATATAATCAATCGATGAAAACATGTTTTCAACATTTATTAATTATATATAGCCTATGACCATCCCGAAAAATGTATCTTTCAAATGCTAACAGATTTTTGTCATAAAGGTGCTGTGGTTCCAGAGATTACTTTTCATATAAACACAAAGACTAAATTCACACTCACTCTTTATATCTAATATTCGTATATATATATATATATAACATACAACCCATTATCTGTAATTACCAGCATACCACAATTATTTTCGATATTTTGAAGTAGTAAATTGAATAGTGGTAGTACATAGAATATTATACATGATAACAAATGATATTAATAGACAAATGAGAAGAAAAACCATAGACAATTAGCATCAATGAGACAGCTTAGATCATTTTAAAATATAAGCAACATTTTGGCCTAACGATTGATGTAGGTAACCTCTTCCACAAAACGTGAAAGAATATTCGTAAATGGAAGTGGCACAGTCGAAGTAAAGGATAAAAATAAAAGTAAATTCCAGTGAGCGAAGTCAGCAGAATTTAGTTTCGATATATTTCCACGTCGACGCCAAGCTCGTGTTAATACTTTATTCGGTTAAGCTTTATAAAATCGTTATTAAGGTTTACATTCCCAAAGGTGCCGGTGACGCTAATGTGTGGTCACGATTCACGTCGAGTAAACAAATAATACAGCCGTGGCACTCCCTCCGCCCGAAGACTACTGTGTCAGCTGTATCATAGTAAATGCAAAGTAAACAGTGGTTCAACTTTCTAAAAGAGAGCCGAATCGATGCCGTGCCTGTGAAGTAACCCAGTAGTAAAGGCAATGTTAATCGAGAAAACACCGTGCATCACAATTTGTTACTGATTTTTGGGGTTTGATAATTAATGCAATTGCTCAAATTGATTTATGATTTATATAAAGCATATAAGTGTTATTAAACGCACCGGGATTATCTTGGGAACAATCTGACTTTTTTAAAATTTGTATTTGTATTCAATAGCGTTAAATACAGAAATACAGAACGGAAGTTGGTGATATTCACTAATGCACTGTGATCTTAGTCCAGGAATTGGAACCCACTTATTTAGTACCTTTCACGGAACGAAAAGATTTTTCATAAACTAGAAATCAACTCTCACTGCGCTACGGAAAATATACGCCTTAGGTTTATAAATTGCGCCCGCATTGTTTTAGGGATGGGTTTATTTCAGTCCTGTTATTATTAATATTAATTCATTATAATAGCTGCAGCCAGGCAGTCAAAATTTTATTTACTGTCCTCTAAATAGAACTTACATATTAATTTTTTCTTCCTATACCGTGAACATATCCATTCCCTGGGATGAAGAGAATTCCACATTTTGATCTATAATATAAGTTACTAATATACCAAGTAACATTCAAATCTATTCAGTGATTTTAGTGTGATACGTTTGATGTAAATTAGCTATTTTATACTTATTTCATGCGTAGTCTATGAACAAAGTTGAACCACTGTTCTCTCTTCCTATCTGTAACCATATCAAGTTCCTGTGCATTTCCGCGGCGTCACTATAGGCGTGTTTAATTTCACTTAGCGATCGCATCTAGTTATTGCGTCCTAGATACAGAGGAAAGCGGCTCGGCGTTTGGCTACCACTAGGAAACTATTTTCGATTTATAACAAATATGTGATCATGACATAATTCGTCGTGTGTTACAATCAATCATGAATACACCACATAAAATGTTATGATATATGAAATCTCCTATTTTTTTATATTTGTCTTTACAATAATTCATGGATGATTCTAAACGGAACGAAAAGGCCAGGCGAGAAAAAATTCCTACCACATTGCATAAGCACCTTTATGATTACATCGGGGCTCTGCCGAGAGGTATTTTTTGTTTTATAACAAAAGTTTTGTATTAACGAACAAGAAAGCAAACTCTCACTGGATTTGAGATACAGTTTCTTGAAAATCCCGCAAGATGGCGCTACATCGAATAGTCACGTAGTAAACTTCTGAATGTAACCCATCTAGTCTTTATATCATTGAATATTATTCATCAGCATGATTTGAGTTGATTGCTGAATTTAATTTAATTTATGGGTCAAACGTTTCTTCTTATTACGTCCTAGATACGGAAGAAAGCGGCCCATTAGATGCCACCAACACAATATTGAAACTCTCACAAAATTATGATGTTATTGCACCAAGATATGTATGTATAAAATGTAGTTTGAACTTTGGTTTACGAGTTTACTTAACCCGAGTAGTACGTTTTCCTAATTATTATTATATTCGCGGTATTGAGGTTTTCACATGTGACGAAAAAAAAATCTTAATATTCGTTAATTGCGTTAATGGATATTAGTTACAGCTAGCGGCCCCGTCCGACTTCATTCGGGTTCGACTATTGATGTTATGATTATTCAATTTTTTTTCCTTGATCAGACATCATTTGCACAATCACATGTTCTCACTACACACACACACAATATGTACTACACAGTCACGATATAATACGAATAGTGGCGCTATTGACAAATTAATAATACATTCTATTTTCGAAATAATATAATTTAACTTGAAATATGTTACAGAATAACGTCGGCCGGATCTCCTAGTTGTATTGTAATAGAATGTTTCAGGTAATATTTTTGATTGTATATATACATAATATACAAGTACGTATTTACAGATGAAGATTAAGTAGACGTAGACGCACGTTGTGTCATTTAGTGGTAAAGTTAAAACGGAGATGAGTTTACGGCGGTTTTGTAATTACCATACGAATGTCCGGCGCGCGCAGGTCAATCGGTCACGTGCCTGTAACTAACTTTGGACCTGCGACCGTTTACGACCGTTCACCGTTTACCGATTCTGAGATATGGTTAAGAAACAATAATGGTTAAGGGTCAAAAGTTTGTGAGGATTTTTTTATTAGGGGGTAGTAAGTGTTAGTTGTTTTTGTGCGGTTGCGTTGTTGTGTTCTTAATTCAAATCACTAGGAAAACAGATCTTTAGACTTAATTAAATCTCTGATAGGAAGGACTTAAACGAAAGAAATTTATATTTTCTGAAGCGAATCCCAGACTGGACTACTTGGTGACAACCTCTTATTTACTAATCTTGAATCAGAAAGGGCATTTAGACAATGCGGGTCATTTTTGGTCATTACTACTACCCAGAGCTGTCCCATTGTTGTGTTTATTTTTCAACATATAAAAAGGCCATGAATAATGACCATAGTCCATTAAACTGGCATAGTACACTGGCAGATTCATGTATATTTGAGTGATAATTAATTTTTAATACTTACCTTCGCGAAATTAAATATTCGGGATTCTCCAGGCACGCGTGCGGGAGACCTACTTTCAATAAACTAGGCTTTCATTACTTAGGAAAACTATGAAGTGTATATATTTTTAGTATGGAGTATATAAGTCTTGTATTTAAAAAGTTTTAATAGTATTTACAAGTGAAACGCCATTCGATATTAAACTTATATCATTTGAGGTATGAAACAGTTCACAATGTGAATACCCGTACCTTCCAAACCAGGACTAAGGAGTTTAATTAAGGTTATATTTTACTTACAATAAGTAACTACAGAATGAAATAATGAATCATATCAGGTAAGTGAGTAACTCGTGGTTAGTATTCTCGACGCGCAGAGCAAATCAATTTACTATTAACAAATGATACTTTGCATTGAACCATCATCATGGCCTCAGGCTGAATCATCGTTAGATGCCTTAACTGTTGCAAAATTTGCTTGTTATGGAAGGTTAATTAAATTGTTGGTTCCAGTGCCTTTCAATATATGATTTTGTAATCCTTGCCAGTGCGGTTTGTAGCCTTAAAAACTTACTACGATCGACTTGTACGGTGATCCATATTGGTGGTGCATTTTTAGTTGGTTCTTTAGAAGAGAGTTTTCTTCTTCTTGAAAATTAGTACCAACACTATCAACTAATCTCCATCGTGGCATGGCAGTAGAGTGTAGCTGATCTTTATAAAAACACAAAATTACATAATGATTTTTAGTAATGTCACAAAAAAAGTTTAACACAGATGCTGATCTACATAAAAGCAAATTTATACGTAGAGCAATAAGAAAATTAAAATGAAGAAACAGGTTCCTGTTGCGTAGCTGGTACCTTTATGTTTGTCTATGGGCGGCGGAATGGAATCAGGTGGCCATTCTGTTCGTTCGCCAGCTACCGATACGAGGAGGCGACAGAAATGTTGTTTACAATAATAAATAGATTGTGCTCCTCTGACTTGAGTCATTCAAGCGTCGCAGATGTATTCAGCCGCAGTCAGCTATCTGTGACACACGTGGGATGACACATCCGATCTTATTACAAATCTAAAGCTGCGCTGTTAAATATATAACCTGTAGAAGCTGTCACTGTTGCATACCTAATAACCACTGTATCTCAAGCAACTTGAACCACAAGAATCCTCCGTGAAGACAGGCAGCGGTAAATAATATCAAACAATAGCTGTCATCGAGGAATTTACAATCAATTAACTAATCTTAAAGTTAACAATTCTCCGTTACTTGCAACTTCATGTAATTATTCACAAATTGTTACTACAAACGCTGTGCGTCGAACGTTAACACCGATTAACTACAAGGATGACAAAATAAAGTCACGAAAACAAAAGGCGAATAAATACAAAAAAAAAAACACTCAACGTAATGTTCCGACCGCGGTTGAAATTTGAATACAAGAGCTGGGGCGTGAATGCGTTCTAATTGTGCGCGCTTCAATTTAGTTCTGATTGCGTGCGCGTTGTTTCATATGCTTTTGTTGTGGCATACGCTTTTTGGAGCTTTGATTTGATTTGTGTTTATTTAAATTTGTGTGCAATATGTTTAAACAAGTTATACGTATGCTAGAGTATTATGAATAATTCGTGAAGTCTACTGTGGTATTTTAAATATACAATATATCTAATTGTATATATAATATATTACGTTATAATTGGAATATATAATTGAAAATCAAACAGCACTTCACACCTTACTAAAACTAAACAGCAGAGCTATGTAATAGGAACCACGATAAAGCAATGAATAAAATATTTAACGCTGTTGCGATTACAAAAGTTTTTACGATTTCTCATAATAATCGCTTGCGGAAATGGTCGAATGAAGCGATTTTACGACTGTCGAATGTCGAGTCAGGGCACTTCCCGGTCGATATTTAGGAGTGGCCATAAACAAAATAACAATGCATCGTAGGGCTACTTACCGTTCCAACCTACTGCCACAGTGTAAGAGTTAACAGTGATACACCGCCTTTGTTGTCGACAGAAATGCCGACACTATTTAGACATTGCGTCATATCCGCAATGTTGTCACATGGGACAAATTAACAAAAGAAATGCTTAAAATGATTACAGTGCTGTTGGCTGTGTCATTTATTATGCCCGTATCCTGTAACCTTTTCCTGTATTGCTAATAGCGATAGATCCATGAGAGCGTCGTACGCGTCTCACGTCATGCTACTACTCCTATCTGGATGCCTCCGTTGACCAATTATATGAAAGAGTATGTTAGGCTGTGCTACTTCTGCTCCGTGACCACACCGTTATCGTGCACCACTTGCAGTTAAGTTCATAGTTCGAACCTTAGGTGAAAGTAAAACTTTGAAAGTGGATTATTCACAACTTTGTTTTTTTTTTTTTTCAAATATATACAGATACCATTGGAATACTACAAACGAAGTTATACTACAAGTACTTTCTTCATTTATTGTACAGAGAAGTAGTGATAATATTAGTACTGATTTGTATGTAGGTTTTGAGGAAAACTAAATTTATACTTAACATACACATAGGTTAAGGTTTGTTGATAACATACTTATTCTATAAAATGAAGTAATCAAGAAATTGTTACGTTTACGTTTATTCACAAATATCCTGCACAGTGCCTCAGTAAAGTATTGAATGTAACGTACAGCCAAGTACAATATAAATCCGGAGGTTAAAATGTGATGCGGTCTAATAAAAAATATGTTTTAGCGTGTAGATTGAGACTCGCAAAATACTCGATGCCTTTAGACGTTTTTTTAGTATTATACATTAGAGATCGTTTCCTAAGTTCCCCTGTTACCTGTATACGTTTATGCCAATAGATTTATACCAAATCGGAATTCATTTGAATGCGGCGACAATACATCCTATATCGATGATTGATATTCGCAATATCGTTGCTAATGTTCGCGTGCGTGACCGGACACTGGAAATGTCGCTAAAACTAAACAACTGTATATAACAGGTGGTGAATAAACTGTTTTTATACGGAATTAGCTAAGTGCATATAGTCTGATGTTAAAGGATCAGGACTTTAAAGAATCTAGGGGTTACAAAAAATATATTAAGATCGTTAATTGAGGTTTGGTTAAAATTATTGCTACTCTTTAAAACGGAGAAGTAACACCTTATTTGCTAGAGACTGCCAAAGTCTTCTAAACTGGATTATAACTACGTGACTAAACATCATACCGTGCAAGACTTGATTGCCACTTACAATCAGGTCGAACATTAACTTGTGAAGAAAAAAAAATATGTATTTAGTTGTACTACCTGTCAAATATCGTGTCTGCTTTTCATTTGTCTACTTAATTTATTAGCTCTGTCTTAAGCATCGAAAAATTGGCACAACAAGCCTTAAAGAGTTATTATCGTGAAAGTTTTTATTCTTAAGCGTTATGAATTATCTATATTAATATCGTGAAGAGAGTGTGAATTTTGTGAGTTAGTGAGTATCCGGAAGGTAGTTTCCGGATACACGGCATCTATTACAAAAGTTCTATAATCAGTTGATAGGTACGATATTCCAGATGGACATAGGATATGTAACTTCAACGAAGTCGGGGTAGATAGATACTAACATTGCTTTTTTCTATCACATTTTATAAATTAACGGAAATTAATTTAATTCAAAGACATAGGTGTACTCACCGTAGCCAGTCAATATAGTAATTTAGTATTTATTAAAAAAAATATATATATACGTGTACAAGCAGAAAAGTGACATACACGGTCGTGCAACAATAAATAGGCATAATTTGGTTACGTCTTCATATCGCCTTCTAAAGGTTTAGCGTTATTTTATCGTGTTCGTTTTTCTAATAAGGTTCCAAAGTTGATACGTGAGTTACCCATTGGAACATCTAAGCGACGCGTTAAAACACAGCTTATAGGTAATGGATATTATGGTATAGATGAATATATTAATGACAAGGATGCCTGGAAATAATAGTGTCGCAACCAGTTCCGCGCAGGTTTAAACTTACTTTGTAATAGCCATGTGTCGTTATATAAGATGTGCTGAGAAGTTCCTTCGCCAGTTCTCCTCCTCAACGTTAAAGCACGTTTTCAAAATAGTAGTAGCAGAAAAAAATAAAGTGCATGAGTGCATTTACAGAATACTTTAATGATCTTGAATTTGATAAAATAAACACCTTAAAGAGCCGATGATCCCTGTCATAATTCTCAACCTTAAAACCTGCGAGGCTCCGAGGTTCGCATAGAAATTGCAGTTTATCTAATTTAGCGCGTTGCGACAGAGCGTGGTATTAATTAAGCACTGCAAGTAATGGGGTCAAACAGTAATTATACCTGTTAATGTCAGACAACACGGACTCTACTGGGCAGGTACTAGATGATATATCGCAGGACTGATAGTAAATCACTAATCACCAGATACATAAATTATACGAGCGGTTGACACTGGATTAAATATGCACTGCAAGTTATAAATTAAAATAACTAAAAAACTAAAACTAAAAACGCTCAAACTAAATTTATGCCAGCTTCGTCTGCAACTACAATGTCAGTGTTGATTCACCTCAGCAAGATTATGTCGCAATTAGTAAAAGTTATAGAGTGAAAAGTTGATATGTTTTATTTTTACTATACATTCGTACCTACTATAAATGACAAAATAAATCTTAAAGTAGGCCTTATAATACGGTAGAAATGGCCGTTTACCAATTACCATTATGGCGCTTTTTTCACATCAGTTACTACTACACTTTGTGATCGACCATAGAGTTGAATGAAAAATTCATAAGCACTTCGGTGTTCCAAGAGATTCCTAAAGAAATCTGTTGTTATATGTAAAAGTGTTGTATTTGAGCGGCTTATATTCTGCATATATATAAAAAAACATTACGTAATATAAATGTACTCACATACATACGCGTAAATACATACCTTATAATTGGCAATCTTTAGTTAACCTAATGTAAGATGTAATGTAACATACGATTTCCTAAATAACAGCTTAATAAAATAAGTAGATTTATGCAACATGTAATGTTATTGTAAAATACACAACTAGCAGCATTCTCGCTAGCTTTCCTCAATAATGTTTTCAAATAGTTGCTACTGAGATTTATTAAAACAAGGGTAATGTGCTTCACGCAATTACGGCAAAGGAAAGTATGCGCTATTAAATGAATATATAACTTATTGACCGCACCAATTAACAGACTATTTCATTTCGACACAAGAAAACTGTTCTAATTTTATTTTAAACACTTAAATAATCTTATTTATTTGAGTAATAGAATTTTTAATATATTTCGTGTTTTTACCATTCGGTCAATGCTTTAAATGATAATTCAGCTATAAAAGCAATATCGATATTATGCAAGTGAGTCATAAAATGTTAGAAACATTCCTTAATTAGGAATATGTTTTAAAATAAAATATGCCTACAAGATATGAGAAAGTGGAGTTTAATTTTACAAATAAACGCATGCTATCATTTTTACGACGTTTATGGTTAGCAAGTGCCCAATTTGAATGTCATAACTTTAATTTCAATTACTTTTAATGTGGGTACAGAAATGAGTAGGTGAGGATGTTTTCAAATATAGTATCATAAACATGGTTAAGTGTTATAACCTCATGAATGTATCTAAATTATATTTACTTGGGTGTAAATTAAAAATGTGGTTGTTGCTGAGATTTTATGTGTCGATATTTAAATAGTTTTTATTGAATGTTTTGTCGCTAGCCATTTCATAGCGTTTCACATACAAAGTAGTTTTAATGCAATCTCTATTTTTATTCTTAATTAGTTTTGCTGCTCGTGATGTAAATGGCTGCTGCATCTTACATCAGTTCACGCACGACGCACGATGTTCGTTGTTTAGCGATATTAGTGAAGGGATTTATTTCTGATTAGAACTAAGTATTTACAGCACATATTTTTGTATTTTTAATTTACTATTGCAAAAAGTTTTGATAAGGAATAATAGGATTTATAATCTAATGCCACAATGTGACGGTGTGGATAAATGAAAGAAAGATTAAAAAATGAATATTAAAATGAAAATTAACTAAAGGAAGAACTACATTTTTTATAACTTGCTGGTTTTGAAGGTAGTTAAACTGACGGGCCGCTTGATGGTCACAGTCACGTTGAACAACACCAGAGAAGTTTAGGCGTAGAGGTCTTGTTACATATTTTTGAAGAACTCCTTACCATAGTGCTCCGGAAGTACTGCAGTACGAAGCCCATTCCACAGTCTACAAATCTGATCGTGGGGGATTGCCAAGAATCCATTAAATTTGTATAGAATTTTATTCTATTGTGGTGCGACAATGGTCGAGACTTCGCAGAGGGAGATGGTCGAACAGTTCCTTGGAACGTTAGAGGATCTAATAGCTAACCCTCATTAAAGGTTCCAACTTGTCCATAATTCTTTGTGTTTAATATTTGGTTAATGTTACCTACTTAAAATTTTACAGCGACCCAATCCCTGATAAATGTTACTTTTAACTACGATACATGTATGTAATTTTGCATTGATAATGCTAACCTTAAAAAGATATCATAACTAAGTAATCGCGTGTAGAAGTGGCAAATAAAAAGTTTTGCGTCACCATGTAGCGGGAAATGCGAGTTATTATTTAAACACCCGGGTGTGTCTGGAAGGCTCGGCCGAAGACTAACACGCCACCTTCCTTCCTAATTTTCAAAAGCGACGTATAACATGTAATGTTGTCAGCCTAAAGAATAAACTGTTATAGAAAAGTTAGTGAAAAAAAATTATAAATATTACTTATATTTTTCTTCGCTCCAGGTCAACGCACTGAAGGTTGTATAGAGATAGTAGGTTTACAAGAACCTTGCACCTGCCAGCTCACAAAGGATTAATTCAATTTAATGAAACCTACCCTAGAAAGTCGACATCATCATTTTGGAGAAAAAAAAAACGGGATAATGAGTTGGTTTTTTGTTTATCCGCGTAAATTGATTTTAAATACCGGTTTTTCGTTGCCGACGACTTACAAGGTATGACAATCATTCACGTTTATAATTAAACACCTAAAAAAATTCACCACTCAAATACATATCTTATCAAATCATATCTTTCTGCTGGGCTTTGGACACTACAATGAGAATCCTAAAAACATTTTAAGGTTTATATAAAGAGTAAAGAGGAAGGTACTAAATCATAGACCACCACCATCCCGGCCAATAGCTGTTTGAAACACTTCACATACATTTGAGAAAATTACGGAGCAATCTCAGATATACTCGAAGTTCGATGTTTTCCTTTACCAAATCAAGTGATGATACATACATAACTCTGAAAAAATTGTATTAGCACGAGTTGGGCTTGGACCCTCCGGCGGAACACATACGAACATTAAAATACATATAAAAAATACTAAAAAATTACTATCACATACCTAAACTTTAAACATAACATTCCGGGAAGTATAGTGTAAGTTCAAATGTTCTATCGGATCAATGTTACAAATTAATTTGTACTCCACGGACGGATTGTCAAGCCATCTGTCTTCTTTTGTCGCCCTTGGTTTTGTTTTACATTGTCTGTAAAGTGTACACGTGGCTGTTTGATAGAATAAAAGCTTTGTCATTCCGTCACTACGAATATTTTACAATATTAGGGTCAACAAGCAAATGGAAATAAATGGTCCGTCGCTATTTTCTCATTTGGGGTGACACGGAGTTCGTGAGTTCTATTTTAGTTTTCGTATTTGGCATGTACAATTACGATTATGGAATATATCAAAACTACTTTGATTCTGTAGCACGGTTGGTAATGACGCAGTAGAGTGAAAGATTTTTAGTTCGATTCTCGGGCTGATTTTGATGCTTTGTTTGTTGCTTGTTTATCTGTAGACGTTCAAGCCACCTTCAACGCAATAAATTCAAGTGGTGGTGTAAGCGTAGGTGCGTTATGTAGGATATACGTTTCCGGATCTTTTTATAATACCTGACTGTCAACTCACAGACATTAGGACACCACTAGGTCAAGAACAATGGAATATTCCTCAGGGTTTCCATATATTGAAAAATCCATCCTTGCTGAGTCCCCACGACCTGTTACAGTTTGTGAATAAATCCTTATACCAAAGTTTGATATTTGGTACAAACACTCTGTAATGGGTATAACGAAATACGTGTTAAAACATTAAATAAAAATACTGTTAAAGTTGTAACATTAGGCAGTTTTCATTAATTTTAAACTAGCCATTCTATTTAATTAATTACAACCTCTGGAGCCGTAACTGCCGTAAGCTTGCTGTAAGATTCTGTTTAGATATTTTGGTTAATTGAATTCGACTTTATGGCATTATCAGTATAAGAAGTTATTTTAAAGTTAAAATATTTTGTTTTGTTCTCCGTTTTATTTTTTTAAAACTCCATATCCATCATAACTATATAAATTATAACACCTAGAGAAACGCTGTTTCCGCATAGATAAGAAAGGGAAGATAAACAAGAGATAAGGAAAGTTATGTTTAAAGATATGAACTATAGCAGTAATAAGACAATGTTACGAAATAATAAATTTTATTTTATAATTCTAATAAACATGTGATATATATGAAGCATATGAAGCGGTATCCAATGATGATGGTGACTGTTAAGCATGAAGTGGCTTGTCTTTCCCCCATTTTTAACATAAAAAGTTTTATGTTACAAATTTTATGAGATATTTGATATTGATGCATTTGATATCATTATTCATTAAATGTAACATTATTCCATAAAACCAAAGGTGTGCAGTGTGATATCAATAGAGATAATTTTATAAGGATCCAAATGCTGATCGTACAACACAGCCAACGTCTAGGACAACAGGATACGACGGTCGCCGAGTCCAGTCACTAATGAAATAAACATTTTAATACCTGTCTTAAGCACTTGTCGTACTGCTTTGGTGCAGAGTACAGTAATACACGACAATGCAACTATAATCAGTTGGAACCGTTTTTGGGAATTTTAATGTAGGTAGGTAGTTTAATGGAGGCCATATTTTTATCGTTTTTTTGTATATGTCTGTCATATAGTGTCATATTATATAATATATCGGCATGTTTGGATCGTATAGTAGGAGTCATAATTTAGGAGACTTTCTTCAGTAGTGTAGCGAGGGCGGATTACTAATATATTTAGGTAACATTTTCAGCCAAATACATTGTTTAATAACAATTAAATGTAATTTGTAGTTTGACTGTCTATCAGCGAATTCATAGTAACGAAGTTGATTTGTGAAATATTTCGTTTAGACATCACTGATTCATTCATCATCGTTTTGTTGTCTAATATTATAGTAAGTAGTAAAAAACATCATAAATTCATTTTGCCCGAATCGCTTATAACTTTGGAATTTTGGTGAAACAATAACCTTAGAGTTGGACATTGAACTGTACAATTGCACATCTCGAAGGAAGTCCTGTCGGTACTTTTATTTTCTTTAAGCTCAGTATGAATGGCTCTGGAATTTTCTTCGTTCACTTTTGATGTTTCAGGAATGGCTCCGGACTTATCTTTATTCATTTTGGATGTACTTTTTTTATTTATATGGTAATAGAAAAGTGGGATGCAATTCGTTTATGGCGTCTATTACTTCACATATACCCTGAAACGAAGGTTCTGGAGCTTATTAACCTCATTTTCGGTCATGTTTTTACACTATATACACAATCGTGAATTAATACATTTTATAATATTAATATCAAAACGTTACTTTAAGAATGTTACAATTGCTTTAACTTTAAAAACGTATCAGAAGTGATACAAAATTTAATTAAATAACCGTACTTTGACTTAAAAACTATATACGCTTTATGTAGCGATAAAAATATGTATATAAATAGGAATTAGACCTATATGTCCTATCATTAAATCCTAGGTTTATATAAATTAAATACAGTTACTGTAATAATACGAAGAGCACTAGTCATATAAGAAAAATATGTTTAATTTATATACGGTGTGTAATTGACATTCGTTGGCAACTACATGCTTAGCCTAAAAAGGAATTGAAAGATAACACACGTCACAAGACTGACTAAGGTGTGGCAACACGAGGGGCAGGAGATACCAATATTTTCAAGACGACGATATCTCTCATGGGACACTGTGATTTGTTGCGGAGAGATAGACGGGAAACGTGACTGTTTGAGTTTGAGTGTTGCCAAACAAACATTGATAACGAAAGTGTGATAAAACGCAACCATTTTTTTTTTTGAAAATATTTAAAATGTGGAATTTGGAAAAATTAAACATTTATTTATTTGTCCCCATAAACATTAAATATTTGCAATCCAATTGTGATTGTGTAAACGGCAGGTTGTCTCCGGAAACATGGCACCTATTTGATAAATTCTTTGACTATTAAAAGGTACATTATTCTGGATTGACATAGGCCATATACCAAGTATATATATAACAATGAATTGTCAAACCCGAACAAACTCGTAACGCGCTGCTAATATAAAACAAATGTCGATGTACAGTAAGGATCATGTTTTTTTTTTTTTTAATATAAATAAACTAAGATTAAGTACCAATCGGTCGTAATGTGAACATAACTGTTCCTCGTATAAATCACGCCAATTGCCAATGTTTGTGCAAATAATTCACAGTTTGATGTCCTATTCACACACACTTATCTTCGTAGAACAATGTGCACAGGTGTTCAGCAATGCCTACAGCATGTCGCTATCGGTCCACCTTTACTTTACACACTATTGTTTTCCTTTGAACAATAGAGGATAATCAAATTAAGTTTGGTTTACCACAAAAGGGATATTCCTAGCACCGCCCACAGCCAATAAAGCGTAATTAATATGTGAAGAACGACCGATCACGATCATCAATTACAAGATTCTCCAAATCGATATAAGTTATTAAAATGTTAATTTGTGTGTAACGTGACCACACAAGGGGTTGTGTAAATATTCCCCATTAACAGATAATAATCGTAAGCCGGCTCACGGTTAAATTAAACCAGGAGTTCAGTTTCATTCATCGCTAGATAAACAGCTCACCTACGACTTGGTTTGAAGAGATATGTACATTTTATTGTTGTTTTTTTGGCATTACAGGCACTCAATATAACAAAATCTAACTTCTTTTAAAATTTAAAATTGATGTGACATTCTTAAATAAATATTCAATGAATAGTAGTCTCAAATACATATCTTTAAGCAGATTTTGAAGTTCAAAATTAAAGTTTAGCTTTCGTACTTACAATACCAGCGCAAAAATGGGGACCTTGTCAAGACGAGAAACGTCGAATCGGTGCGTAAAAACTGGTTATAGAAGGGGCTTCTGATCAACAAGAACGATTCACCAGGGCCTCTTAATATTTGTTTTATAGCTAAAGAATGTCGTCTTTAAGAAAAGAAATTAATAAATTTTAAAGTTATGCATATATGTATAAGGAACGAGCAGTAAACATCCATTACATACATATATTATTAATCTACTTATCCAACACTAAAAAGTGTTTCATAGAGCAAACGGAACATTTTCTTATGTACCAATCACTTCCTGTTTGTTTGTTGTTCAGGCAAAACTGTTTTATTTCTAGAGGTGCTTTATTTCTAATGACTATTAAAGGTGAGGATTTCTAACCTTATAATGGATGGATGCTTTATTCAGCCGGTCGTTTTATTTGCACGTAAAGATGTTTTGCATAAGTAACGAATATTCAATTTCATTTGATGGATATACACAGAACTCACCTCTATTCAGTCGATAAATTGTATGCTTAAAATGTAATGCTTAAAAAGGTAATAGGTACATGACGGAATCGCAGTTGAGTTCACATGTCATCACGGCAAGGTGTCATGCGACAATGGCCTAGTTACATTATTATTGAGTCATTTCTATTGATAAAATCAACAGGTTGTTAAATTAACTGACCCTACAGAGAGGTGTATAAATTGCCGGGCCCACAACGCGCTCGCAATTACGGTGTGAACTGAGCCGCGAAATAGATTTCTAACGTCGAGGTCATATGAATGCTAATAGTGTATTGCAACGAAAACAGTCATAAAATGTTTTATTTTTTCAAGTATTTTATAATATTTTTTACACGCTGTACATCCGCTGGGAACTTTCAATAAGATCTTATTACAGGTTCGTTAGAAAATTCTATACCTAATTTGATTATCCAACTCGTAGATCTGTGTAGATCACATATTCGTTGTACTGTAGATCCGCGTTATTTTGCATTGATTATGAATTTATGATCAAAACAGCCACATTGAACAAAATGTAATAATACAAGTAGCGCAAACGAAACTAACTTAAGAGCTCATTAAAGAATTAAGAAATAAACACATATATGTATGTACCGATAACCATACGTATGTAGGCTTGTATGTATGTAGGTATGTTTGGCTTGAGGGCCAGTACCTTCTTTTTTACCTTCTTCTCATTTCCTGGCCGACAACGCATCAGTGATACCTTTGGTATTGCGACGGGCGACGATGATTACTTACCATGGGCGACGATGATCACTTGCCATCAGATGGCTCGTCTGCTCGTTTGTCGGCTGTTACCATAAAAAAAAATGTGAATCCAAAAAAACCCAACATGCATATTCTCTGGTCTTTATTAAAGAATTACTAAATAATAGAAACAAATAATGTATGTAAAATATAAAAAAATAATAATTTGCATTGAACTAACAAAATTGGAAGAAGATTCTCTACCTTCATAAAACAACGATTACCTATAATATCTTAAGTATCTTGCTTTGGAAATATTTTTAAAGAAACGGAAAACCATAGTAAATTATAAATAAAATCTAGAAGTATAATTTAGGTACGTAACTTCTTAGGTTATTAAGGAGGTACTAAAGCTGAAATAAAATAATGTTAGATAGGTATCTTGAAACATTTTAATGAAATAATTACAACATTAGGGTACCTACTACATTTAATTGGCGCGACACGGAGGCTTCTAGGCGATGCGACTTGGGAGCTTGATACAATCCACATGTGTGGCCAATATCTCGTAATTACTCTCATCTCGGCCTTTGTTGTAACAGACGCTAACAACTTACTTATTATCGTAACAGATGCCCCATGTATATATATAGCATATTGTTAGCATTAATAAAATATATATTGCTGTACAAGTGTCGTGAATGTAACTGTGGGTAAAAATGTGTATTCGTGTTGTTAATGCAAAACTATTTTATTCCGAAGTGTTATTACAAATATGTTTAAATAAATTATAGAAAAAGCTAAATAAAAGTAATTAATAGATATAATGCTTGTATGTCAAATGTATTTAAAATTGCAAAAGCGTTAGTTAATAACGTAAAATTTAAAAATAATAGTTTTAACATAACACTTTCCGAAAATGTTTTACATTTATCTAGCCGAAAATTTAAAGTTATTTTTAAAGTAGTTGTTCGTAGCCTTTACCATTGTATACAATTAAATTTGGCGTATTTTGCGAATTGCGTCTCAATTTACGGAATTTGCCATTTTGTAAATTATGATAATGAAATGTAGGACTAACGGTAATATGTTAAGTTATCTTATGCATATGTTTAACTTACTTAGCAACCGTGAATACAAGTATACTTTGAAAGTTAATTCGGCGGCTTTTGATTGTATAAAATGTAAATTTTAAAAACCTATGGATTATATGTCGGGGCACGATGAAAAATGAATAATACGAAGCTAATTTGAAAGCAACTAGCTAACCTGATCATGGGGTCAGCCAAGATGTGGGTAGTGAAGTTTTTTAATAAAAAAGTTATCGCGCCTTTGAATTTGATTTTTTTAAAAACGTTACTGACAAAAGCCTATCATATAAAATAGTAATAAAAACTCTTTGAATATAATGAATACGTTACATTTGAAATGTTTAGAGTTCACGATAATTTAAGTTTAAAACGATAAGCGGGTGTCGTTAAATATAGTTTTATTAATATTATACTCTGTTACAAATAGCGCTTTGAAATTTGCTCAATTTAATTCGCAATTCGTAGAGATATAAACTTAAACGTCAGAGTATGAAGACCATAAATAAGATATTGATCTCACGATTCGTATGATCATATCATTTGAATAGCAATCGCATGTTTTGTATTCAGCTTGCGGTCCCATTGCCTCAAACAGAATAATACGTATACACCAAAGTTAGTTAGATGGTTAGGTGTTGCGATAATTATGCTAGTGGATTCTACTGATAATTATCTAATTTGGTTGTAAATATGTGAAAGTTTCAAATTTAAACATTATTATGAAATTGCCCTCGCCTTGCTTCGGAAAAACTACATCTCACGCTAAGAAATAGTACTTCATTATTTAAAATTAATTGATAACTTTTTTATTTTTGGACGCATTGCATTGAAAAAAACTTTAAGTATTAAGTGATGCTTACTCTAATATACTAGTGAAAACCAGAACAAATCTGTTAAGCCGGTTCTGAGATTAGCGCGAACAAACGCACAGACCAACAGACATAAATTCTAACAACTGTTGTTTTGGGTTCTATTGCGTTAATAAAAGCCCCTATTAATATTTTTCTTGATATATCTTTCATGTACAGAAAGCGATCAGTAAGATTTTATTATATAGATAGATAAATACGAGTGAGATTTATGTAAAATAGATTAAACAACTTTATGGTTTAATTAGCCTTATTTTTGTTGATGGATTTTTTATAACATCATAAACAAGACCAAGAAAATTATGGTCGGGACAAAATACAGTTTTGCCAAAATAGAACATAGTTGAATCGTTCACTACGTTAATTAATCGCTAATAGCATCCTTTGCTTACTAGCCATTCAAAGAGCTTAGAAACAAAATAAAATTGGCCTAATGTTATATTACAAATTTATTTGCAAATTCGATATTTTAAAATTAATAGAATGAAATCCATGTGGGACAATTGAAAAATGTTATTAATCTGAATGTCGTTGCATTTCCATTAGTTCAATATTAACTTTAAATAAAAGTAGATTTAATAAAAAAAATATACTGACATAATATTATTTTTTATTTTAATTTAATGTATATTATAATTATAACACTATAAAATAGTTAAAAGGAAATTCACATAAGGTATAGACAAAAATGTATATCGCTATTATTTAATCCATTACCATATGAG
>DWPT01001461.1:0-18636 GCA_018251895.1 Agathymus mariae mariae
ATTGATAACTATAGCCTTAAAAATTCAATGATTTGATAAACAGTAATGGAATAACACATTTGACTTGTGTTTGACACATGACGTGCATGTGGAAGCTTGACGGCCTTGGCGCCGATATATATGTTAAACCAAGGAGTGCCTTTTCTTTCCTGGGGAAACTTCCTTTGATGATTTTTCGTATAATTCTGTTGTATACTGTTGTCTAATATACTTCATTTACATTGTAAATTTTGTACAAAATATTTTAAAATCCGTTTTTAAATTATATAAAACAAATTATGTTTCCCACGTAATTAGTCATTTAATATGTAACATAATGTGCTTGAGATTTTCATCATTTACCTGAAATGAATTCCCAAAATCTGCCATTCAAGTCGTTGCCTTATCAAACTATATCATATGAGATTGTATACACCAATGTCAATTTTTTCTGTCTAGTGAACTCTGAAAAAACCGGGTTTAACACATAGATAAAGAGACACATGAGTTATCCTGTGAGGATTTCGTTTTTTATAGGCTTAAAAATAAGTTAAAAATTATTAAACACCCGCATAACAGGGCGGCCTAGCATCAAAAGCGTGACTATACAAACCATACATTGATAAAGAGGATGTTAATGAAGAATTTCATTTTTTCACACTTTATTTTTTTCAGGAATGACTCCCTCCACAGTGAACGCATACTACACACCGACTAAAAACCAAATAGTGTTCCCGGCCGGTATCCTCCAACTTCCTTTTTACGACGGAGACAACCCTAAGAGCGTTAACTACGGAGCCATGGGGGTGGTGATGGGACACGAGCTCACGCATGCATTTGATGACCAGGGACGGGAATACGATCAGTGAGTTTAAGATGTTTTGGATAGACATTTTTCGTGTGTCGCTTTAAATGTATATGAGTAAAGCATTTTAAACTTATTGCTGTTGGGCTAACGGTCCAATTTCGACAATCATCATCAATCGACTTGAATTAATCAGCCAATCATCAATTGATTGTTTGATTGATTCAAGTTGAAAGCCAACTTTCAGATGCGCAGCATGGCTTACTTAGGCACCGCTAACTTTGATTGTCGGAGGCGTTTTTTCTCCATTTCTCCATATTTCTCCATACTACGAATCGTCGCCTGTCTCCTCCGTGACCGAAGACAGTATGTGCAGCATAATGCATACACCTGAAGATCCAAAAATACGTTTTCCGGAATCAGCAAGGGATCAAATCCTGGCCCCTAGAATTTTTTACTTTGATTAACAATTTGTTAAATTCAAATTAGAAATCATTTAGGTATTTTGTAACTACGCTTCTGCACGACATGTTTCTACTACCGTTTCAAAAAGGTTCTTCAACGTTGAAGAGAAACTCGTTGTCTCTTATTTGCAAATGACAAGAAATTATTAGTTTTGGTAATATTCCACTATATTATTATTATTGTGGCAATATTCCAATATAACTAAATTAATCTAAAAAATAATATATATATATATATTTTACATAGAATAAGTTACTGCTTGACAACAATTTTATCTGATGTTATGTGATGATGAAGTCTAAGATGTTGAACGCACTGACTTATAATAGCCTATTCACTCTACTCTTGAAGGCTCCCACATCGTAAGTAGAAATAAATATATGTGAATATATGAAAAATGACATATTCAACAACCAACAAATACATTAAAACCAATGCCACTAGCTCCCACACTAGGATTCCCTGTTGTGGGAAGCTAGGATTCACCCTTTCGTAAGTAAACAAATTATATTCCTGCGAAATTCAGACGGTCGCCATAATGGTGTATGTACTTATATACTGACGTTACCTATGTCTCGACTCGATGTCTTAAAACATAGAATTAACTACTTGGCAAATGTTAATGTTCAGTGATAATGCTACTGTTCTTTCATCTTAAATAATTTATACCTTTTACAGATTAGGCAATCTGAACCAATGGTGGAACAATGCGACAATCAACCGTTTCAAACAGCGCGCGCAGTGCATCCAGAAGCAATACTCCAGCTACAGTATGGAGAAACAGCACTTGAACGGGAAACAGACGCTGGGTATTGTATTTTTTAACAATTAACCCACGGTTATTCAGCGAGAATAGATCAACATCCCACAATAGAATATATCTCATCTTTTGAGCCAGAATATGTTCCCAAACAATATAGAATAATTATATATAATTATGGGTTTTAATCAATTATGGTTTCGCAGGAGAGAACATAGCTGACAACGGTGGGCTGAAAGCATCGTTCCACGCGTACGTCAACTACAGCAAGACAGCGAACGTCAATCTGACGCTCCCCGGCCTCAAGTACAACCATCGACAATTGTTTTTCATCTCTTTCGCTCAGGTACCGTATCATTTTGGACTATCAGTGTTCAGAGACTATGACCAGGGGCGGAGGGATCATAATATAAAATAATCTAAATAATTAGGGTTAAAATAATATGATATAAATATACATTAATTAATATAATAATCGGATATATTTTTATTTCGTATATCCGATAGTTTCCGTTACCGTTACGGAGCTCCATAAAATCCCTTGATCTAACTACTCCTGGTGCGAGAACACGGACGCAACCATGTAGTCACAGGCTAAAACCATCGACGACCGCAAAACGCGATAGAGTAGTATGTGTAGAGTATAGGGTACATTTTTATTTATTAGTTTTTTTTTTTTCATTATGAATACTATACGTATACGAAAGTATCGTGGCCATATATGTGGCAAAAATATTTTATTCTTTATGGGAAATCATAATTTTTAAACAATCATAAAAGTTTTCTTATGATTTAATCACAAAACCTAATTACATCAAACGCTTAGTAATATTCTGTCAGACTTGTAACATCACTCAAAAAAGTATTGCCAGTTATTGTAAGACTCTAAAATATTAGAAGATATAGTTTTGTATGTCTGAGGCAGCAACACAAGTGAGGTATTTGAAATGCTGAGATAAAATGCCGTCGAAACTACTTGCGGAGTCTGGTTTAAATAACATTATAGCAGCATAATCCTCTTTACAAAAAAACTGTCAGTGGCATACAAGAATTCTGACATATTTTAAACAAGGAGCGGTTCGGAATATGAAAAATGCTTCTGTGTGCGATCGTGTGTCACTTGATACGTGTAAATGTACAGGGCCTCAATAATGTATATAATAATTGGCGATAATTTATTTAAATATATCCAATTAGATAATAAAAAAAATTAAAAATGGCACTCGGGGACTGCCGCGGAAAAAGCTATTGCATAGCATTTTTATCAACTTATACAATTATAATATTTATGCAATATTTTTTTTTCATTAATCATCGTACAGTCTACATGCATACGTCTAGTCGCACGCACACAAACACCGTGCCGAAGTCTGCCGAACTGAAACGACGTTAGACGAAGCACGGCTTTCAACGCCGCACCGCTGTGCCGGTCGGAGTGGGCGGTGTTAGGTTTTTTTTCGTTACGGAATTTCTTGATTCGGTCGCCGCGCTCAAAGCCTGCGATAAAAGCTATGCAATAGCTTAATAATATACTGTTCTACGTGTGAATGTGAACAGGTATGACGCTTAAGTAGCTCTCTCTCGTGTTCTCGTGTGCGAGTGAAAGGGAATATAAATTGTCTATCGTATTATCTGTCTTCAGTTTCATATCAACGTAAATAACATTAATCACTAAAAAGTATATTGCATATTACTTTATAGTTTTAAGGACAACATTTACCGAAAAATTAATAATATACTCTCCTCAGGTATGGTGCTCAGCAATGACAAAAGAATCAACCAAAATGCAAATTGAGAAGGACGACCACACTGTCGCTAAATACCGAGTGATTGGTCCCATTTCTAACTTACGAGAATTCTCCGAAGAATTTCATTGTCCTTTAGGATCCGCTATGAATCCTAAGAACAAATGTGAAGTATGGTAACTTCGAAACGCTTAAAAGGTTATTAGCCTTATCTATAAATGTAAACGCTAAAAAGCTTGAGCTATGCAGCCTACTTATATAGCAGCTGAGAAACTGAAGATATATGAAGGAAGAATGAAGTAATTAATAGATTGATTTATGCAATTAATAGTTCTGAACAAAAATATATTTTATTTGTAGTCGCAATTACGTTGTGTCATATTTTAGTGTTAGAACTTTATTTGTGTGTAATGTTTAAGACAAAAGTATTTTTGTATTACACACCTAATAATCATTTTATTCTTTAATATATGTGGGTATGGCTGGCTGTATGATACAACTATATGCGAGAGCTTACCAGTGAATAATAAAACGGGTATATTGTAAATCAATAGAAGGTTTTACATTTTGTGTTTAACGAATACATTAATTTTATTCGAATAGCGCAATTGCTCGATTGCAGTGACGGGTAAGTAATGTTGCCAGTTACTAGGGAGAAAAATTCCATAGTGATCTAACACATGCATTAACATGCATATTATATCTAATACACATAATAGTTATTTTACTGTGCAAATAGATTGCTTAGATTTTCTTTTCTATAATTGATTACCGGCGTGACTTACGCTAACCGAACATTAAGCATGAAATGTTTACATTTCGCAATGCTCTGAATTTTAAGATGTATATATTATAAAGATGATTTATTGTATTAAATATCATTTAAAATTATATTTTAAATAAAGAAATTATGACTCCGCGAACAGGTTTTGTGCCGTTAGTAATTTTAATATATATTGACAAAAATAACTTTACAAATAGTTCGACATGTTGTAAAGTTGAGAGCGTTATTTTGTTTGTTTGGCTTAAAGCGGTATACAAATATTTTTAATGTAATTTCTATCATTAAAAGGAATAACGCTACAAAGCAGGGGGCGGGGATTGTATCCAACTGATAAGATTAACTTATGTATCTAGATCGCCTTATGTAACGATAAAATTACATGCATTCAGAAGCATAGAAGCACTTGTGAAATTTTATCACTAACAGAGTCACCTTCTAATTGATTTGTTATGCAACTTCCACTCATCTCCCTTTATAATAGAAAGCAAAATTATCAAATAAATATAATAAAAAATTTACAAATTTAAAGTTAAGTAGTTAAGAAATGTTTATTCATGAAAGCAAATATTTCAATATTTATCGTAGATGGATCAGTAATATTATGTTGTTGTTGTTAAATATATTCATAATATATGTGCCGTATTAAATGTTTAAGTGAAAATATTTTCAAACGATTCTTTTGCTATTCAGTGTCTTCACGTTCAATACAGCCGTTAGTACGTTTAGCTGCGTGTTATTGTTATTCAACGAAAGTCTTAGCTTCATTGATATTTTAATGAGTAATTGTTAGTCATGGTGCATGGGAGATATTGCCTAGATAGAACGGTGTTGCAGAACAAAATTTGCTTGGATGCTTTACAAAGACGATCTGTTTTTGGCATAAATTTCCCTTATTTACATATTTAAAAAAACTATTTACATGTACATAGGTACTTAATTTTAAGCTAGTTGAAGAGCCCGAAGTTACAGACAGAGATTTAATAACTTTAGCTCGCAAATATACCATTCTAATTTACGAATATCTAGAAATAGTCTTAGGAACAATGCTTAGTTGTTTGACTGTATTTCAATTTTAATAAAATTTATTAATTTAATGAAATACTTTAAGGACGAAAATATTTTTTCAAGATTATGGTTACAGAATATTGCTGCTAACTATTTTGTTCTTACACCTACATTTAGTATAGACACATTGATAAACATGAAACAATATATTTTAGTATGATATAATCTTATTTGTATACATTTATATATATATATATATCGTATATATATATATATATATATATATTTGCACAAAGATATTTTATTATATACCTAACATGGAAATAGAAAACGGGCATGGAATCCACCTGGTGTTATGAGGCAACTGCAGCTCAAGATCATTTTTGAAAGGGTTCAACAGGACTTATCTGCGTTAGTTACTGTCGTATCCTTACTAAGGGTTCAAGATAGCATTCGGTTTGTAACCATCGCTAGCCTTCATATCAAACTAAAACTCAAATTCGCTTCAAACTATCCTCAAAGGGTCATACTCCTGCCCTAAAATCATACAAAGTTTCTCCCACCTGTAATGAATATGCTAGTATGTTTTATTTCCTGGGATTGATATGACAAAATATATTCGTATCGTATAGTGTTATAACAATTTACTCTATATATGAGTATTATGATATATTATGTCAATGTAGTATAAAATATTTCCAGCTTTGATTGTTCGCTTGGCTATGAGAGATTTGTCTAAATAATTAGATATCTATGTTAACTTGTTTATGCGGCACAGATAAGCGTATTTTGTTTGTTAATGGCGGTGTGTTTCACAGTGTAAAAGACTGTCTAATTGTGCTACCTACAAACACTTTAAGTAATAGAAAACGACTGCCTTCATTAATAAACGGTTAATTGCTTTGTTAATTCAGTTTTCACTTTTAGCTTCTAACTAATCGTACGTAATGTTACCACAGAGAATATTACCATAAATGTGTATTGCATTGGGGAACGTTTAAACATTATTTTTGTATTCTAAAACCTTTTATTTTTAACGACGCTTTACACGAAATACACCGGAAGATTATTTAAAAATATTTATAGCAGTGTTAATATTGAAATCATCGCCTTATAAGTCTCGCCATTGTTAAAGTATAATATGTACAATATATATGTTAAAGTGCAATAAACGCAGTAGATATAATAATTCATATTGTAGAAAGATGACAATAATTTTTGTCTCTTGATGTCCCAATTTGTCTGTGTAATTCTCGACACAGTTTTATAAAATAATAATCTATGAATCATTAATGTAACGCAAATATTTAAGGTTGCCATTAACAATATATTACAACACAGTATTTTCAAATCGTAAATTCCAATACAATTACTATAAAAAATGTAGAAGCAAATCTTATATCGTGTAATATGTGCCAAAATACCACTATATAACATTTCATAATCTGTACAAACTCATAATTCATATCAATTAATAATAATTATTATATTAAAACAGTATATTCACTGTATATATTTATAGTTCACAGGCCAATTTTCTGCTGTTCAACTTAGGTAGCGTGGTACCCTACTGGACTAGTAGTGAGCGTGATGTATGCATCCTTAAAATTAACCTTTATAAGGTTGATATCTTGAATTTAAAAAGCTTTTTATAATACATAAATCATCATAAAAATGTAGTAAGGAATAATTTTCGCCCGATTGGCTGACCGAGTATTAACATTAGGTTATATTCGATACGTCGTGATTAGATTATAGTAACAACGTACAATACTACCAAAATATATAAAGTATAATTACAAAATGTAACAAATATATTGTTAAAATAATTATGGGCAGAATTTGAAAGAGAGATGTAATATTTGCAATCATTTGTATAAAAGTAGAAAACTAGTCATCCTCTATACTTAGTGAAGTGTTTGTAATCGAAACATACTTTTAATTTTAATTGTTTAAAAAAAAGGCATTTTAAATCATGTACTTTTACTTTTAGTGTTAAATTATAATTTATATGTGTTAGTTTATAATTTATATCATCGCAGTTTCTTTAATTATAATGAATATTTATTACATTTCATATCTAAAATTCAATCCAATTACATGGATCATGGTCACAACAAAAACGCTAAATTTAGTATATTTTTTGCTGTAGTAATACTACCTCACTAAACATAGCATGTTCAGTTGTGGTCGTCTATAGACTATGCAACTCAATCCGATTTACATCGGTTCCAGTTAAATGCGTATGGTACTATTCTATGAAACGTAAAAACGTAAAATGAGCCAGGCATTACTGTCTGTCGAGTGTCAGCAGCCAAGAATTTCCCTCAGCCAGAATCTCGCTCTTTACCATGATCCGTGTCTTTAGATCGAAATAACAAAGTGGAGAATACCACTTTCAGTTAAAATGTTAATTAATCGTCGATCAAAATGTACACGTAACAAATTGTACTGTGTGACTGATTTGTATGTTTATTATGTATTGGAAAAGTAAATTGTCTTTAGATATTACCTTTTATTTTAATTTATCTTTTCACCCTATTAATGGTTCCATTACAATGCACGGGTCCGTCTATCTATTTGAGGAGCTCTAGTGTGCGCACTGCTATAGTGTGAATCCAAGGGGGGGATGATGGCTACCTATCTACTAATAATAATCCTAGCTACCGGCTTAACATGTCAACGAATTTGTTAACAGGAGTACTGCATATTTTTAGGAAAAAGGCCGAAAATAAGAAATTCTTCAAAGGAGATGTTTCAAGGAACTATAGACCTGGTATTTTTATAGTATTTAAGAAGATAGTTAAATTGATCCTAAACTGTTTCCAATTGTCAATTTCGAGAAATCTAGCATTAGGTATTTAATTGTTCAAGCACATTATAATTATATAAAAATTGCAACTTTATATGGCGATTGACATTTCTTTTTTTTCGTTTGTAATAAATGCGAATCAGTGTCAATGCAAAATAACATGCTGTGCTAATGTAATGCACAATTCAATTAATTGTATTGTCACTTATGCAAAAATAATCCAAGTTTATTTATTTCAAGAACTGGTAGTGTTGAGATCCTGCATGACACGATGGTTTCATTAACTATTTGTTACTAGTAAATAGCTACCTACCTAAATATCAAAGCTTTCGAGACCATTAAAATAGGTTAACTGCATCCAAGATATATCATATCTTGAGTGCACAGCATTCTCTATAATAAAATGACATTATACACGCGTGCAGAGCTTAAGGAGGCACTCACTAAAACAACACTTGGCAAACCTATTCAGAGAGGTTATATGGTGTTATAATACTGCCTAGTGGCATTATTACTCCATTGGGAACTTTAGTCCTAAGAACGATAAAGTGACCGTTGTTGTTGTTGTTCTTGTTGTTGATGTTGCTATTGAACCTATGTATTTCTGGAAAATGACAATGTGAACGTTAATTTGGAAGCACGAAATATTCCACTTCGGTTATTGGATGGATGTGTGAAAATAAAAATAAAAATATCAAAATTCTCTTACTAATTGTAATCTTAAACAAACTGAATTTAAGATTATTTCAAACAATTTACATCGTATTATAATAAAAAAAAATACATTTAAAAAAAAAATACAGATTTTATATTTCACCTCACATTAGGGTAAATATACGCCAGGGTAAATATCAATAAATATGAATCAAGTTAAAATATAGCGCAAACCAATAATACCAGATACTAAACTTTAATTTTTATTAAAGAAAGAAAATTGGGGAATTGGAATATTTTCTTTCTTTTTTATGCTAATAGCCGATAAAAGGGCAGATGAGCTTCCCGATGGTAAGTGGTGACGGCCATGTACATTAGCAAAACCAAAGGTATCACTGATGCGTTGTCGGCTAGGAAATGAGAAGGTAAGGACGAAAGTCTTCGTCCCAAATTTATGGAATTTCGCTTTGATTTTTGGGGAATTTGTAAAATACGTATTGGCAACCCTAACTAATATCCGTGATGCTGTGCGTTTCAAAATCGATTATAAAATATTTCTTCTAAAAGGAATTTGTTACGAATGTCTAATTTATTAAAATCAAATTCAAAGCATACAAAGTAATTGTGCAATTCTGCGAATCACATTTATCTCTGACCTTAATCATGTTATTATATGGAAATAATGGCTGACATAGTCAGGTCAGGCGTTTAGTTTTATGTATAGGTTACTTTTGTAATGCTAACCATTTTAAAAGCTTTATAATTATTTAAAAATAGTATGCTGCGATATATCAGACAATGGAGCAAATAGTTGTTAAAACTGAGGTGCAACCAAATGGAGAGATACTATTGTTTAATTTTTATGTTGATGGTGAGTGTTTACTATTAATTAGTGTTAGTTGATATTTCAACATTAAAAATAATTTTCAGTTGGCACGAGGCATTGTTACAAATTCATCAATTGTTAACATTTTTCCTAATCGTTTGTTGAATTTTTATGGGATGAGGCAATTACTCTTATAAACAAAGAATCTGAAGATCATCAACTATTTAATTTACTGATAAATCTTTTTATACAGATAGGTATCTATTCTAATCGTTACTAGAAATTAATGATCACTTGCTTGGGTGAATAAGAACATTGTAAGGGATCTTACATATGGTATCTAAGAATTCTCCATAAATGTTCTGGAATGTATGGAATTTTTATCAATTTTCACAACCAGACTATTAGATTAGTCAACTTGTGCTATTAAATGTACAATTAAATAATCTTGACTTTTATTTTGCTAATAGTTATTCTGTTACAGTTAAATTAGTGTTTTATGCACATCATTTTTAATTTTTTATATATAATAAAAAATTAAACTATGTTAACCTATTATAATTTTACTAAACTGACTTTGATTTAGTTTAATCTTGCTTTGAATTTGTTGTTGTTGACAACTTAATAACAATTTTCTTAGTTTCTTTATTATAAAAAACTTGAGGTAGAATTTCTCCAGTTGAGATATTTAATAAGATATTTATATGAAGGAGTACACAAAAAGCATCCTCCATTATTAGAAGGCACCTATGCCCTATAATGGGTAATTAATGGGTTGAATTCACATATAATATGTAGTCTCTGCCTTATCTAATAGGCTATTACCAGTTACCACACTACACCATAGTAATTACACTAATGTAGAAATTATATATAAATTGAGACAGGCTAACGGAAGTCGAAACAACAAAGTTTTTACTGTGATAATAATTAAATATTCTAGAGAGCAGAAATGAAGAGGCAGAAAATGAGGAGAATACAGCAGCATTTATTGAAGAACAATCTGTAAATTATTTAGAAACTGATGCTATTAATTTACATGAAGACAAGTTCATTATTGAAGAGATAGACGATTCAGGAGATAATAATGAAAGTAACCTAGCTGTAGTTGAGGATGATACTGCACAATGGCTAGATGATGAAGTCAGAAAACTTCTTATATTTTACACAGACAATAGAGATGCTTTTCTTAGTGGCATCACAAAAAGAAAATATCTCTGGGATGTAGCTTGTAAGACAATGTTACATGGCAAAAACCACATATCTTGCGAATTAAAGCTCAAAAATATGATGAAAAAATATGCTGAAGTGTTTGTAGAAAAAAGGAAAGGTGGACATATCTTGTGGCCCTATTTCGCAGCATGTCATGAGGCTTTTTATGATAGTAATGAAGCTAAAATAATTATTGATCAATATACTAATGAAAAAACTGCAGTTGAAACAAGTGTTCCACTAATTCCTCACATCAAAGGGGATGAGGGTATATTAGTTATCCAGAAACCACCCAACCCGCCCTCTAGTAATGAAAAAGTTGAATTAATGCTCAAGTTATACTTAAAATATAGAAGAAAATTTCAAAAGAATGAATCTCAAAGAGGACTTTGGGAGCTAATTGTACTAGAAATGGGAGAACAGGATGTTGATTATTGGCACAGACGTTTTTTAAATTACAAACACCATTATATAAGAATGTTACAGAGACAGAAAGAAAACGGTGCAGACAGTGTTGTATGGCCATATATGAATGCGTTTGATCAGATTTTTAAAAACGATGAGGAGTTTCATAGAAAGTGGTCCCCACAAGATACACAAAAACATCAAATTAGAGATCAAATAGTAGTGGAGCAGGAAGAAGAAATCTGGGGTGACATGGAGAAAACATACTTAGTGAAGTATTACTTTGATTGTTTTCACGAGTTCCAAGATGTTACTATTCCTAATATGTTTCTTTGGACTGAAGTTGGTCGCTTGCTTGATAAAAAAGCAGTTGACTGTAAAGAAAAATTTGCTGAACTGAAAGGTGATCATGTCAATACTTTAATGAAAGGGGGATATGATTTGGCAAATCGTGTACCAATGGAAATCGTTTTAGATAGCATTATAGCCAAAGAAGTTGATATTCAGCTGCAAAAAAGTGTTAATTATCCAGATAGATTTATTACATGGAAAACTGAGCAGGTTGATGAGTTGGTACAATATTTATATGACAATACAGAAATGCTTAAAGATTCTGTGTGTTATAACATTTGTTGGTATATCTTAGGAAAAAAATTTGGTCTTAGTCCATTGGCATGTAAAAATCAATGGGAGGATCTGATAAAATTGTACAAATGTATACTAAATGATAAAAAAGAAAATCCCGATATGTCGATTGATTGGAGGTACATGGAAATGTTTGATAGAATATTTGATTATGGAATGGCTACAGATTTGCTAGATAGTTTAGAAAAGATAAAAATGCAGAATCAAATGCAGTCTAGTAAAATTGGTGGTAAGGAACTAATTGTTATGGATAATTATATACTTCTAATTTCTGATGAATAATTTACTTTACTACTACTTACTAAGAAAAGAAAAATCAGTTTTTTTAATGATGTTTTAACTTTCTTTACAGTAAAGAAGATAACAATAAAAGACAATTGTTTGGAAAATGGTATGGAAGATGAAGATGTCTATGATGAGAGGGGATTTATGAAGCATTCTAAAAAACCAGCAGAAGATACTAAAGCTTTTAAAATTTTAGAATTTTATTTAAAACATAAGCATAAATTCGCCTCATCTCAAGGAAAGAGAATGTCATTATGGGAAACCTTATCGAAACAAATTGGAATATCTGCAACCGAATGCGCCCATAGATTCAGGGTCTTTAAACAGGTTTATAAGACGTACGTCAAGAGAGAAATAAGTACACCAGAAAAACCAATTCTTTGGCCTTATTACACATTATGTAAGAAAATCTTTGGGTACCGGTCAATTAAAAACAAGATCAAAAACGAACTCAAAACCGAAACTGATGATGAAGATTGGTCAGTAAAGGACATTAAAACGTTGATTTATTTCTTTGCACGTAACTATCATGATTTACAAGATAAAATTGGTGAGGGTAGCAAGTGGACATCAGTAGCAAATAAACTAGGCCGATCAAGCTCAGCTTGTAGTGATAAATTTATGGAATTGAGGAAGTCATATCGAAAACTGAAAACCATGAAATCACGTAATCCTCATGTCAAGGTATCATGGAAGTATTTTAATTTAATGGATGAACTATACACAACAGAAGGTGTCAAAAATTTGGAAGACATTGTTGAAACAACAGAAATTGAAAACGAGCATGGCGAATTGGGTGATGAAAGCAAAATCAAGCAAGAATTACAAGGTATTTTTTTTTATATTCCTTTGGAGCCAACTGGTATGGTAGACATTGTTCTGAAATACAATAAAATTGATATTTTGGTTTGTAAATACAGAACTTATTAATAACTTGACTATACTACAATCTAGTACAGTTGTGAACACATGTACATGTTCTTTCAATCCAGTATAATGTGTCATATAAATATGAGCTAAATAAGTCAAATCGTTAAGAAGTTAGATATTTACTAATGAACATACCAATATATATACACATTAAAATATATGCAGTTAAAGAATCCTCCTATTACACTCAATTCTCGTCTTTATTGGCTGGGGTAGTACATCCCCATATTATCCAACAGGATATGATGCCATTCCCGTAACCATTTACAACAGCATATTTCAATCACTACAGACGATAATTTAATTTGCACTCGCACTTGTCAAGTTCTATACACGAATTTGTGTTTTAAAAGGGGCTACTAATACAAGAGAAAACAAGATGTGCATGCAGTGATATCTATATTAATAAAGGAATTTTTAATTTATTCAAACATCATCTGACATGACACAGTTTCTGTCACTAATCATTATCTCCTATTGATCTTTATTATAATTCTTAGGTATGTTGATTATGGTTGTCTAGCTATTATTAATAAAATTAACTACTATTTTCAGACGAAGACTATACAATTATTGTTATACCAGAAGGAGAAGATTTCAGTAATGACCCATATATTCTACCAGACAGCGAAAATATACTACACGACTATACAGAGGGATTAGAATCATATACAGACAATATAGAAAATGTAAAAAAAGTAGTTGTTGAGAAACCAGTACCAAAATGGACTAAACGGACAAAAAAGCGATTGCTTATTCATTACTTAAATTATTTAAGAATCCACAAAGGAAAAGAAATAAAACCAAAAGATATGTGGACAGAAATAGCATCTAAGTTTGGTGATAGAAAACCTATAACATGCAAGAAAATGTTTACGAAATTAAAAGAGAGACATAAACAAGCTGTTGGTGAAGATCCAGCTAAAGGGAAAACACCATATTTTGCATTGTTTGAAAAAATACTATCACTGAAGCCAAAATATGCAAAAACTGCGAGTAAAACTGGAGGGAGCAGGATATACAAAGATTATCCATTAGATGATTCTAAAGTAGAATTAGCTCTTAAATATTATTTGCAAAATATTGATGAGTTTATTAGCCCCAAATTCGAGAAGAAATATCTTTGGACTGAATTGGCAAATTACATTTCAGAGCCAGTATCCAAAGTTTTCAACAAGGTTAATTATTTAATACAGTTTTACAAAAGCAATACTCTAGAAGCAGAAAACACACGGTTTGGAGAAATTTTAAAAGAAATTTTCATTAAGGAGAATCTTCTTAATGATGTACCTAGTGACAACAAAATAGTTGAAGAAGTTGATGATTCTTGGACTGATGAGGAAATTGAAACTTTGTTGACATGGTACTTGGCGCATTTAGAGAAATTCAAGAACCCTAAATTTGTCCGCAGTTACCTTTGGATGGAAGCGTCAGATATCTTGAAGAAGAGTCCTTGGGCTTGTTCAAACAAAATGTCGGCTATAAGAACACAATATAGAACTATGGTTAAAGAAAATCCAGAGAGTTTGAATGATTGGGCGTTTGCTACATTATGTCAAAGAATTTATGGCACTGGAAAAAGGAATAACCCAACAAACATAAATTAAGTGCAACATGTCATGTGGTGACAATTTTTGAGCTAGCAAGTAGTGGTTGGAACTTCAGTCTCCAGTATAAGAGATATAAGTTTGAGTCAAGATTGTAACTCCAATTATTAATTATGGGTGGTCTTATGAATTCATTACTTGCTCTGCGGTAGGAAAACATTGTGAAGAAACTTGTATACCTGAGAGCGCTTTAAAATGTTCTCAAAGGTCTATCATGTCTGCCAATCTGCACTTGGCCATTGTAGCAGACTATAGCCTTAGCACTTCTCATAGGGTGACATGAGTTCAGCAGTGGGACATTTATAGGTTGTTATGATATCAATCATTCAAGGGTTTCAAGGTGACATCTTTCTGTGGATGGCCTGTCCAAGATCAAGTAATGAAAGCATTGGTATTGAAAAGATATGGTACATATGATTTATAAACTAGGATTTTATGACCATTGTAAATAAGGATGTACCTGTAGTATTTATGTGGAGGCCGAATGATGGATAGTTTGACTAGGCAGGCACTATTGCCAAACCTGTCTGCCTTGTAGGACCAATTGCATCTCTATCTTAATAATAAGCATCAGTCAGCTCTGAAGTATTTGTGTATCTGTAGTTATAATGACAACTAAAATTACTTAATATGTATTATTAAAATGATCCAGTTGACTTGTGTTTTAATTAAGTTTTAACAGCTGGTCAATATTAGAGTTTTAGAAACTTAACATTTAGAAAAAAACTGTAAGTACTTTTCTATTTTCTAAAAATATCTAGAGAAATCTGCATCTCTAAAGATGTCATAGAAGTGAAGACTGCAGACTTGCTTTGGCCGATGTGGTCTTCCTTCATGGTCTTGACTTATGAGATTCTAAGAAACGGCCATTACAATGGGGTGGTAATAGATTGTAATTTTACTGTTTCCAAAGAAAGTAAAAAAGGAAATGGTGTTGACACGCCTTTCTTTAAAACCTCATGATATTGTTTTGCATTTAGACTAATGTTAAATGCCAGGCTTTTTTTTACATGCTTGTAAACTTTCCACTAACTGCCATTACATACTGAATGGCAGCATATTAACTTCTATATGTTCTGTACTAATACATATATATAATCTTAACTGATCGCCTTCTGTACATGAAGGATATGTAAGAAAAACTAGTATTAGGGTCAACTTTATCATCGCAATGGAAACCTAATCAATCGTTAGAATTTTTGTCGAATCCAAGAAACGGCTTAACCGATCACGTTATGATTTTCACTAATATATTGCAGTAAGCATCACTTATTATTGCCCATAAATCAAAATGTTACAAATTATTTTATTTATAATACACAACGAAAAACACCCAGTCCTTAAACAACGCAGGTGCTATTTATAAGCTTGCGCCGTACTTTTTCTGAAGCGAAGCGAGGGCGGTTTGCTAGTAATAAAATAACATAGGTAGTCCTGAGTTCATATTTTAACGCCAACTTTATTTTTTGTAACTAAATGGCGTTGTATTGCATCAAATTTTATTATTATTGGTAAACATTTTTGATGCAACTAGTCGACAAACGAGCTGACGAGCCAACTGCAGGACCTCGTTGCCCATACAACAACAAAGGCATAAAAAAGGACCGTTACTAACTCTCCGACATTGCGACCGAAACCCGTATGAAACACTCAAACATCATCGGGTTAAACTGGGTGATGATACAGAGCCATCTCCAACAGGAGGGACCGTTCGCCATAGCCTCCGTTGTTCAGCAGGGTGCATCACGATCAGGGAAGGTTGGCTCGGACTCCAGAATGGATGGAGCCCCTTACACCCCATGCAATATTTGAGAAAGAATATTTTAAAGTATAGTGTAAACAAAACATTTCTCTCAACTGTGAGTGAAAATTAACTATTGAAAATTATTTCAAATGTAACTAAGTACTGTAGGTAACACTTATTTTCTATACCAGATTACACAGAAACTTGGATAATGTAGGAGCGCGCTCACAAGTTAGTTACGTTTGTAAAACGAACTACTTCCTCACTTCTAGGGTTTAAAAATTGAGATATTAACGTGCGCGCGCGCTTCCGCAGTTATTGCCATGTAAAAACAATAAAAACAAACTTTATAATTAGTCACAACTAAAGATACCAACTGAATACGTCACCCACAATAAGAATGCCATGAAAGCTAACACTAACAGCAATAAATAATAAGTTGAGTGAACTAATGTTCACTAGTTCCGTAATTACTATTTAATATTTGTATAATCAATTTGACATAGGCAGTGTTTTTCATTAAAGTTAAGCAGCTACAGCATTACCTGTGTTAAGTGATCAAACAGGTTAAAGAAAATCGGCTCCGGCTGGAAGTTGTTACATTCTAGATTTAAGTATTCCCGTGGTAAGTTACATTGGCGATAGTTCCGAATGTTACCACCTTAAGTGTGCTTGATGTTAAGCCTCATCGGATACTTAAAGACAACATAAGAACTTTCCTCCACTAATGTTTCTATAATGCCTACTGGAGAATCGTAGCGTAGTAAAATAAATGCAACAGCGAACGTATTTTAATAGCAGTTTCAAGAGGGTGTCGTAATGTTGCCATACAGTGCAATATTAAATCCGGTCACAAACGAAGATTGCTGGAGTTGTTTTCTATACAATCTCACCGATTTTAATTAATGTTGCCGGAATAATCTTTATATTTTGATTATAACGAATACTAGTTCATTAGTGGGTTGTAAATGGGTTGAAGCCAAAAACATTATTTTTATAACACCTAGCCTTTTAAACAGGTTGAACGTATACGATGCGTGACGCTCGTCAGTCTTTTGGCTGGAAAGAATCTAAAATGCGTACCTACTTGGGTTGCGTGGAAATGACGTAATTAACCAATATACGAACTAAATCGCTCCATTCATATGATATTTTGGAATTTCGTCATTGGTATGTGGTCAAAGATTCAGCGGCCATAAAGTTTCTCGAGAAGTAGAGTTCTCCTGGAAAAGTTGAAAAAAAACACAGATCAATTTTTATACGGGTTTACATAAAACATTCACGACCCAGATTTACCAATTCCTAAAGATTTAAATTTTTTATGACTATTATTGAATATCGCTTTATTAATATTAATACTTTACTGTAAATTGTCACCGTCGTCCATGGCCACAGGCGACATGCGATATCATCGGAGCGGTAATAGTAAATATGTTATGGTTGTTTTACCATTACGCTGGTAGCTAGCTAGACCGGTAAAGAAACAGCTGCACACCAAGGTTGAATACTGTCAAATTGTAAAATCGTTGCTTTCATATGAGAAACTTACATTAGTAGAGTTTTGATATTCGCTTCAACAGTTTCACAAAGATTTCCGTTCCGGACGAACCGTGTGAACATTATATAAAGATCTCCGGGAAAATCTAATCATATGTAACGTTACTAAGCATCGCATGTGATGATACAAACATTAGCTTGACACGAAGTGGCCCAAGGTCTCGACTCGCTAAACTCGGTCACACACCAGCTAATCCCATTACAGAGCGCGTAAGGTCCTTCGATGAATTTGCACTGAATTTGTTAACGAAATCGTGTTGAATTTTTTTGTTTTTTTTTTCTTGTGAGCGGAAGAGCTATCTGATGATAAGTGGTCACCGTCACCCATGGACATGGGCAACACCAACGGCGTCACTAATGCGTTGTCGGCAGAGAAAGAAGAAAGAAAGAAAGAATTAATGCGAATGTTGGTATAA
>DWPT01001462.1:0-18630 GCA_018251895.1 Agathymus mariae mariae
AAAAATGTATTTACTCTGGGAGTACTAGATATATTTGTCAGAAGTGTCATTCTACATTGTTTGTAAAATGTCCTATAAATCGTTAAGTTATCCGTCTTATTTAAAATTTTTACCTTCAAGCAAACGTCGCCTTAGACGTTTCTGTATCCAAATTTAGTCGAATTAACTATTTATTTGCGAAAACAAATCCTATCGTTAATTCAACTCGTTACGTATGTTACTGACATTGTAGGAAATTATCCATACTTCCAATTAACAAGCAACCCTACCCAAAGATCCACTTTGGTGTATTATGTACTGAAACCCTCATTTCGTTGTATGACGTAGCGAAACGCGCTAAACGATCTGTCGGTGCCGCCATTAATTTGCCCAGATTTATTATCGATCGTAAGAATATGCACACCTAACACCCTTTATTCTGTTCATGAAGTTACTTCGATAAATCTTACCTCGAGTCATCCATTGCACTTTAGATCCTATCCTCACTCGCGCATGAGCTCAATTTGTGCCAACTATTCTCAATGTACACGAAAACTTTGAAAAATATTCTAGCGTTTGTTTCCTGACTGATGAATCGTTCAGAAATTGATTATGAAACGTTGAGTCGACAGTTTTCGTTTTGTCGTCCATTGATCGCCGGGTTCTGAATGGGCCAATGGTTTCTGGGGGAAACGATTCGATGAACAATATCGGGGGCGTTTAATTGGATTTATTGTGAACGGTGTGTTCTGGGTGAATGCCGCTTTTCAGCTTCGCGGGCACAAAAGCAACGGAATGAAAGAATGACTCGCGACCGTGTAGTAATTTCGTGATTTCTATCCCCAATATTAATCTTGTGAAGTTGATATAACATAAACAATAGAATACTATTCAGTGCTCCGAATTGGATTTATTAACGTCTTTGCTTTTATCTTCGTCATAATAGATTGCCTTTTGTTTTGCTGTTATTTCATTAGGGGAAATAACACGATTAATTACTCATAGAGTGACCTTTTTTATTGTCTGCAAATATGTAGTTATCTTTCTAGCAGATTTGTAAACCAGCCATGCCTGGCTTTGAAATACATATTTCTGTCAAACTTAACCACAGATATTTACAATCAGTAAACTAAGATATCGTGATGTACACTTATAAAAGATGTTCGGTGCTCAAGAACAAACATTTTTCATTTCCGTAGCTCAATTTCTGAACAACCAAACATTATTAGTAGCATTATTGTCGTCACGTTACCATTTTGTTATCTAAGATAAGCTTTAATGAAGGTCGCTATAATAATCTGTACTTTATCCTAGCATCCATTTGTCAATGAAAAAGCCATAAAAATCTAAATAGGTTTGTCTTAGATGATTAGATGCGCACGAGCTGTGCAATTACATTTTAAAACAAACAAGATACGTAAAAGTTATTATCTACCGATTGGATCAGCTGTAGGTTTAACGAAGCAATTGTTGACAGAATAAAAATCGGAGGTAAGAGCCACATTAAAACTGGTTGGACATCCCGAGATGCAGTTGCTTAATACATACATAAGTAATACTTCTCTGACTTCATTCATCTTAAAGTTGTACCCATCGAGAAGTCGACGAGAATACATCTGCGTATGTAAATGTGCGCGGTAAATATTCACACACGTGCATATCTCCATAATAAATTTCCAGTTTTGTAAGCGGAACTTATTCAAACTACCTGATTAGGAGACCGCTAATTAATCCCATGACGTTTGTAATCTTCCCGAAAGTTCCCTCTTAGGATTAAGTTCGGAAACTTCCTAAATATGAATTAGTACTAATGGGTTTCAAGCTGTTCTGCTTATCACCCATTAAGGTACAACTTATAACGCTATGTAATATTTGAACTATTTCACAGAATTATATTTCTTAGTATTCACAATCCACACTGTCTTCACCAGTAAGGCACAAAATCTTTACTAAGAATAAAAAAAGAACGCTAAAAAAATTGTTTGTTTTATTGTTAAAAATATTTCGACCTTCCTCTCATTCCATAAATGTTCGTTCCAATAAATGAAGCATAAAATAACGTATTTATTATCATGATGTTACGTGACGTATGTTGATAGTGTCTTTATAGGGTGAAAATAAACGCTTCTGAATTTCAAAATACTTCTTGGTATTTGGTATCAGTTTCAAACTCAATGCGTCAACGACGTATAAAATTATTTTCGAGAAAAAGGGCTTTGACAGACAGATGGGTACATGGTGATATGGCTTCTGTATTGTTATTATATCGAAGTTAAACACAAAGGCTGGAAATGGAACTAGTGTCGTATACATTTGCTTATACTTATACTAAATTATCAAATGCAGCCTCTTAATCAGTTGGTCTAAGTTATAAATTCGTACGCTGGATGATGACGGTGAATGGTAACATGCGTTCTTAAACATGAAAGCGCTTAAGAAGTTTTGCCACCAGTGGTCAGCGCCTCCAGTTGCTTAACTCGATCCACCTTACAAAAAGATAATAATTATGTTGAAGGAACAATCGACGGGCTATTATCGTTTTGATACTATTATTCTTTTTTTATTGCAACGTTATAAATATAGTTATAATTATTTTTTCCAGAACCGAGATACGAGACGGCGTACGCGTGCGAAGGGAAAACCTTGAAAATCGGCTGCGGAGAAGGATCAGTAATTCACCTCATCAGGGCCAACTATGGGAGGTTCTCCATCACCATCTGCAACGACCATGGCAACACTGACTGGAGCGTCAACTGTATGTCCACTAAAAGCTTACGGGTTTTGCATAGCAGGTAAGATTGCTTTGTTGTACTATCATCTCTTTTACAATGTAACAACAAAAGCGTTTTTGGACTAACCGGAATGTAAATAGGGTGTAAAGGTCTTCGATAAGGTTCAAGAAGTACTGCCTTGGAGTTATACGTTTGTACCTTAATAGATAATTATGATCTAAGAGTCCTGGATTCTTTGCTGACGAAGCAAATATTTGTATGACATATAAATGTCTCCTCAAATCTTAGAAGGTTGAATGTGAAGAATTTGTCGTTTAATACGTAATGCTGCTCTAATTTGACGAGTGGCTTAAGAATAGTGCGTTGCTAATAATTTATTTCTAACCCGCTAATGGATTCTAAACGAACTCGCAACTGCTTATAACTTAATTTTATTTCGTTTGTCACCATTCTATTTCAAGTAAAAGAGTCTCTTAGAACAAAATATACTTACAGAGGATCATCGTTTTTAGGCTCAGACGAAAAATCGAGACTGTCTAGACATTGCGTCATTTTGGCAAGGTTATGATAGAAAATATTATACCAAATACAATAGGTAATTATTTTGCAATGCGTACCCGAACAACGTAAGAGATCTGGGACTGGGTCAACCCCACATTCCGCGCACAATTATTCTGTATACATATCTCAGCTGGTAGACTGTACGACATAGTTTTTTAAACCATATAAAGTGTATACAAATAAACTTAATTCAAATACAATTTCGATTTCACGTAAGCCCGAATCAAGTGTGAGAACTCAGAATGTGAGTAGTACGCACTTATTTAAACCAAATTAGGTTTGAATTAACATCCCAATCCTTCACGCCTTTGTCTCTGAACCAATGATATACAGGCTGATTGTGTTTCAGATTTAATTAAACATCACTCTGTATATTTACATTAAATTAAGCAAATACGTCTCCTAAATCCGATAGCTCACCGAACAGTAATTCAGTATTTACGACCGAATATGTGGTATGTGACTGTAGGGATTATATGAACTTAGTGAAATGGGAACATTAGACAAAATAATGGAATTTCTACACTATACGATTCGGTTGTTATGATAGTTAAAACAAAGAAAATGTAAAGTGAGTTAAAAAGGAGGAAGCAATACGGGAAGAGGCATAACATACAATTTTAACCAACAAACAAATCAAATACAAATCGTTTTAAAATTTGTGAAATTATAGTTTGAAAGTTAAGAGGAGATATCAAATTGATTGCGAGTTTTCATGATCTGCTGTTACTCTTTGATACCGTGAGGTTTGTATGTCAGTTTTACGTTCGTATCTATAAAAAAAAAAACTTTAATTATAAATCTAAGTTGTCGTTAAGAAAGAACACTTATGTAAATACTTTGCTACACATTATTCTTTCACCACTCATATGAAAGCGATTTCCGCGCGTGGCAATGCTGTGGCATTGGTGTATGATGATAATTATACCAAACAATTATAATTCACAGTAGATCGAATTTCGATGACAGCATAATATTACTGAACGAACGATTATAACACATAACAATAATATAATGCACGACGTAATGCAATACGGAAAGTGCACACGACTCAGAATTAAAGGTGAAATTTCATGTTTCATTCGAGGCTTAAATTTCTATCATGCGGTTTTAATTTGTTAAAATTTAGCGTAATTGGAAAGTTTGGTTTAACGGTCAGCGAGCGCGTGCAGTGTGTTTTGGAATAGGGACAATTGAATTTAGACTAGATTTTGTGCTTTAATTATTTAAATTTGGAGCTAATGTTCTAACTTTGAGTACCGCAAATATATAAACAGGTATTTACTAGTGGAACATCATTTTACCGTGGATTTTAGGAGAAAATTATTGCAAAGAATATAAGAAAGCTTGCCAACACGAATTCTGTTGCATTAACCTAGGTACTACCAACAACCTCGAACAAGGAGCCTGGATATAAAAGTTTATAAACAAAAATATTTTTATATTTCCTTTTGAGATCATCCTTCAGAGTTTGCAGTCAACTCTTAACTAGCAAGTAAATTGAAACTGCATATCTTGAGTCACCATATCCTAGTAAAATGTATCTTTTCCAACTTGTCTAGGCGTTCACAATTCAGAATTAGAAAATGTTGAAGAGAAAATCAAATTTCCGAGCTATTTATGTCAAAATTGGCGACTTTATGAGCAATCTCGTAGCTAACACGATGAACTGGGGCGTGACGAATATTTAATTTTCGTCACCCGAACTTGCCCAATGATTACAGTGCGTCCAATGTGCCGCGAGCCACGCCGGTCATTTAATTATTATCATAGCAATTTTCGAGCAGCGATGAAATTTTGCTTCGTTTAAATTGATTCTTCACTATCACTCGCCTCGCTGAACCACCACGACAGCAACGGAAAAGCTTTGAATTCATTCTATTATTTATTGGAAATAATGAAAGTAAAAATGAATTAAATTGTGTCACAAAAAAAAATGCTATGATCAAGCCTACTTGGTGGACCTAAGAACTAGTGAATGGTATACAAAGTAATTTCACTGATGAGGTAATAAAAACATGGGAAATGTACCTTTGTATTTTAATCGTAGATTAGTGTATTATGATTGAATGCAGTTATAGAGGATATCAAATGATTATTTTTTATGTACGTAACCATCAAACGAACCTATGAAACACCAGGTGGTATGTAAGTAGACACACACAACACCATATCGATAATATCGAGGGAATCACTGATTGGTTGATGACCAAAAAAGATGCGTAGAAACCGCACATGAATTTTATGTCCGACAGTTTAACGCTCATTAAACTGAACCAAAGCGCATTAAACCATTTTTCGGTTGATTCTAAATGGAGGGTGACAGCTAACGGAAGCGGTTATGACTTCTACAGAACCCTGTTATGTCTAATAGGAGGATCCTGGCATTGCCTCGCCTGTGCCACGAACACAAAAGGTTGACTTAAATTGAAGGATAGAAAAATCCCAAAATTATAATTGCAATTAAACATATTTATCAACGTCTTCTACACTTTCTGAATACTCTACGTCTTTACAATCGTGTCTTACGTTTACGTTCAGTCAAAGTTACAATCTAATTATCCGTATTTACAGACACATTGTTGAAAATATACCTAAATAAACGTCGAGTATATCTCTGATAGCCGGATCAGCGTTATCGTACTCAGCGCTGAGTCCTTGATTCAATAACGACCTGTCACTGGTGCAAAGTTGAGTCCCATCGGGTTTCGTTCTGAACAAAGAACACGTGAAAATGTACTTTATTTACCATAATTTTATTATATGGACAACCATAACGGACTGATAATCTTTAACCATATTTAAAGCTTTACGTACCTTAAATTAACGCTGACGACAAGTACGATTAACGAAAAGTATTTCGTTATTCTAAAACCAAATACCCGTAATTAAGAAATTAATATATAATGAAAGGTAACGGTAGCTGTAACGTTTCAGAAATAGATGAAATTGTTATTATTGTAGAAACCGATTTTTTAAATCAACATTACAGTATCGATGTTTCATTCAAAATTAATGTGACGAATTAAGAGCACATTTTCGCCTTTATTTACGTTTATCCATACGCACCGGTCGCTTCTCTCGCTCCTTCTTGCCTCTAGCCTGCGAGCTTTGGAACAGAGTCATTCCATTTGAGCTATGATATGAGGTTCTTAAAGGTGAGTTTCTATCACATTCCTTTAGGCTGGCAACGTATTTGCAGCTCCCTTGATGCTGAATATGTCCTAAGGCGCCGGTGACCACTTACTATCAAGTGTGCCGTATTTTACGTTAAAATAAAACATAAATATTAAACAATGTATCGGTCTATCTTAACTTGACGATGTCAAATACTAATGCTGTTTTTACTGACAAATACAATATAGTGGAAGATTTTAGGTATATGGGAACGTTATAAAACTATGATAAAATCGAGTAGTAATTATTTCGATTTATTGTAAAGGAACATAAGGATTATATTTTCTGAAATGAAGTGAAAGTGTATCTCTATCACTAGTAATCATTAGCATGTAATAAAAATAATCTTAAATAATATTTATTTTGTATTCTCAGATGCAGCATGCACCAGAACTGCAGTATACTAGCCAGTACAAACATGTTCGGCGATCCTTGTCCGAACACGTTGAAATACCTTGAAGCTCACTATCAATGTGTGCCAGGTAAAAAATATTTATTAACAACACTATTCTTTTGACGCGTTACATCGCGTTATTTTCCTTCCATTACCCCCCAGAGATTACTTTTGCCTAAACCTGTATGATAATTGTAAGCAGTGTCAGTATAGTGATTGATCGATCTCTAGCACGAGAGCCTAAGTTTGTCCTAAAATTGTTTGCGTGTTAAAAATTAATTACCACTTGCTTCGGTGAAGGAAAATATCATAAGAGGTTATGTAGAGTCTCTATAGTGTTCTCGAAGGTGTGTAGACTGTCAATTCAGTGGTAGCCTGTGGCGGATTATGGACTTAACTACTCTCATCAAGAGTAAACCCGAGCTCAACAGTGGGTTAATTATGGGGAATAATATGGCCAATTGAGAATTGGCAGATTGAATGAAAAATCGTTCAATGTTTTCGAGTGACAATTGCTAACATTATATTATTATTTTAACTTTAAAACAATCGCGATTGTTTGTTTACGTATATCTTTAAAGTAATACAACGGCATTTCTCACTGATTTTATTCGCATAGCAACCGGCTAGTCGGTCATAAATGAGCACTTGATGCTTGATTTGTTACTGATAATAAGAACCCTCAATAGGTCTAAAGTTAGTCAGACTCACCTGAACAAAACGAGTAAGTAAAAAACGAAAAAGACACAACATTATTGAACAGTACACTTAATTGTTATATAACATATAAAAACATACTTTAATATTTAAAAATTACACAATATTTTCAGCATCAACCACGAGTACAACCAACCGTCCGTCACCGCCGTGGCTTATCACCTCCCAGCCTACCGTCTGGAGGTCGTCAGCACCTCCCGTGCCTAAGAGTCCGATCCAGACGCAGCAAGAGAAGAAGAAACCAACCGTCATCACGCCACCTACATTTCGACCTCATATCACTTTGCCGCCTGAAGTACAGTTGGGGAATATTGGGACTAAGGTAGGTTTATAATTTGTTGATAACTTTATAATTAGACTTGATTGAATAATTTGAAATTGAATTTATACTGTGAGGAAAATTATAAATTTTCTCTGACCACGAGTAGTTCCCAGTATATTATATCAAATAAAAATACTTATACATAGTCTAAAATTATGTTGACTTTTAAAAAGTACAAGCATCTTCTAGCAAGGACGAAAATTGTCTCTCATTAGAAATTTCTAGTTCATGACACTGAGCAACCAGTTGATTCTCTCTGAGGAAGCTAGCTGACAAGTTTTCTTTTGAAGGCCGAAATTATATTAAAAATTTAGAAGTTAATACATCTACCAGCCATGGAATAATTAAAGGAAATTATTGTCTATTGCCTTCCTTTAAAATATCGGAGTAGATATCCCGCCTTCCTTTTGACCACTTATACATCCGCAATCCAAACCTTGGGTGTTCTGTGTAACCACTTACCATTAGGTGGCCCGTGATAGCCATTCGTTTGTTGACTAAGGATATAAAGTAGATAACAATTTTTCTGCTTACAGAAAACTACTACAAGACAACCGGATTTGTCTTCTGAACGAGAGCCACCGCCGAACCCACAAGAAAATACTCCTGAAGTTAAAGGGGATTCGAAACCTGTAGACGCAGATAACACTAAGAATGAAAAACCACACAAGGATAAGGATGTTGAAACACGTAAGTGCACTCTAAGTTAAAATAATATTTGAATTATATACATTTGTCAAAAAAATTTACTTTTTGAAAGAATCAGTAGATTGTCTTGTTCATCTCGTCGATGGAAAAACTTGTTTTTGGGAAATAAGATTCGGATGACCCAGTTGTATACGTAGTCCATAAAACAATGGATTTTGATTTCGTTATAATTGAATATAAAAAAAGTTTTTGTTTATTAAATACTTTTTATTATAACAGCCCGAAAATTAGGGATCGGTCATCAGACCGATCATCATTAATCATCAGATTAATGAATGTTTAAAACCGCTACAAAAAACGGCACGAGATTGAGCTGGGTAGTATAAATCCCAGCTTCCTTCGAAGGAAAGAATCGAATGACATGACCATGTTCGTTATATAAGTCATTTAATTGACCTTTTTTTAATCTATTTCCAGCTCCAGTGACTGATTGGCCGTCCAAAGATGATGAATCGGAGCCGACTCCATCGATACACCTACCACCAAAAGAGAACAGACCTGTTGAAACTGTTGTCGATGATGACTTCGAGAAAACTTACTGTGAGAAAAAACTTTAAAATATCCTTACTAAACTAGGAATAAGGACTATATTACGTATTGTTTTATCTTTGAAACAACATAGTCAAATGTGGTAGTGTAGTTGACAATGCTACATTGTCTTTGATGTGGAAATAAAGTCGGCACTGTGGAATTCTCTTCCCTAAACGCTATTAGAGTTCCGAAAATACGGTTCCTTGCACGTTGGTCAGGATGTCTTCGTTACCCGAGTATTGAAATCCAATGAACTCATCATTGATTATCTATTTAAAGGTACAATGTACGATACAATTATTCGTTATGTACCTTCCTTCTATCAAAAAACTACAACTTAGGTAATGCAAAGGGCTAAGAACCTTAACGGCCTGGATTATTCGAGAAACTAAACAAGATTAAGGTGGCGTGTGATTATTAAAATTGTAAGCTGGTGCTTCGGAGGGTGCATTAAGTAGTAGAATTGAGTATATTTCAGAAGTCATTAAGCACGTTTGGCGCTCTAGATGCGGTTTACAAATTTTTATCACTTAACGTTTCATTCGCACGGGGGGTATTGCGGTTTATTTCGTTCTTTGTCTCCTTGAAGCAAGAGACTTGTATTTTGTCTTTCTGTTATACTACTTGTAATGAAATTTGCATCATGTTTTTTTATAGTAATATCTCCATTATCTTCAAACGGTTATTTATTATTGTATTATGCCACCAGCCACGGGAGCAACGCCCACAATGGGCAGGCGAGCTTACTGTCCCCAAGTGAACGCACGCGGTCTGCATTGGAACTGGACTCTAGCTGGTACCTATACTGTTCAGCCATGCCCTGGAGGGGCTACTGGATTAGCTAGGTGGAAGTAAGTTGACCGCTAAAGCTTAAATTTACAATTGAATTTTTGAGATTAAAATTTACTTAACAGAAGACAACAATAACACTATCCTTACTTCCAGGTGTACTCTAAAGTCACATCAGCATGTAGAAGAAGAAAGGCCTCGAAGACGCGTTGGGCTTCAATCTGGGGAGAACTATCAGGACCTGGGCTTAGACCAGCCTAATGACAGACAATTGCAGTTGATTAGACGACTCGGTTCTGAAGCTTTACTTAAAGGTATATGTTCACACTTTTGAATATTTTTATGATCTTTATTCCAGAATTTATTTTCCCTAATGCTAGCCCGATTTTAAAAACATTAATTAAAGTTTTTTCATATTGTACTTTTCTAAATTAAATAGTTATTAGTTAATAATAGTAATATGTGGTTATTGTAAAAAAAATATAGACAAAAGTAAAGTAAAATAAAAATAAAAAATAAAATGGTAAATATACAATACCTATATAATACTGGTAGTATTTTTTCCTGAATAGTAATGCTAAAACGCTGACCAACCAAGACCGAAAACTCGGTCAAACATCACTAAATTTGTCATTTTAATTTTTAAATTAATAAATAAATTTTGTCTTTCTGAAAGTTTACAGATCTCACTTAAATAAGTTTTTCCCCTTAATAATATCAGAAAATCACCATATATTCTCAATATTCTTAATGTTTTCTTAACGATTAAAAACTGCGTAGGTCGCGACGGTGACTCGCAAGAACATTTAATCGATTACCGAGGCAGTTCCAGTCTATCCGATTCACAAATGTCCAGCAACAACCATATGGCTAGTGGAGAAATTGTTTACGGTAAGTGTACGTCGTCCCGTGAACACAGTTCGTCGTATAACTTGATATTAAGAAATTATCAAAATTTTAGTATTTGGTGGTAAGCAAATGATAATGTTAAAATAAAAATATTTTTGGTCAGGTTAAAAAAGTATAAATTCAAATTTTTTTTTTTTTTATTCTTTAAGTCTTCCAGAATTAAGAATTTGAATTGGTAGAATTGAAAATTAAATGAATTCACTTCACTTGAATTACACGGAAATGGATGTTGAATCTAATTTCGAATATGATTTCAGCGGATTCGGCCCCAGAATGGCACGGGGCTACACCAGACCTTAGCGAATGTCGGTCGGTCTGGCTGAACAGTCTTGAAGCGAGGGTCAGAGAGGGAGAGTCGCTCCTCAGCATCAGCAATGACTTGGCGCAGGTAAGATTTTAACTTGATTCTGATTACCTTGATTTCTGAAATTATTTAATTGAAAACGAAATGTCTACAAATAAAACAACTGAAGATACAGGATACGAGTGCATGACTTATTCGTATTCAATCGTCAAAAAATTCACAACGAATCATTAATCGAATACTAATCGATTAATTGTTACATTTGTATCAATATTTACATTTAACCGTAAATTGTATCTATTGTTTTAAATAAAAACCTAAATGATGCGACAATTTCTATCAACAATGACAGTATTCATCATTGCTATGATTTGAATCGGTCTATTAGGAAGAAAGTACCTTCTACAAATTCAAATACAACCATGTTTCATTTGTTCCAGGTGACCTCATCGAAGACTTTGTACGGTGGCGACATGATGACCACAACCAGCATCATGAAGAAGCTAGCGCAGAGAATGTCTCAGAACGTACAGACCTTTCCTGATCCAAGGCAACGGGAAGCCATCGTGACTGATATGCTACTGGGAGTTATTAAAACTGGTGAGATCTTTGACTTTTCAAGGGTGTAAGGGGATTCATCCGTTGGTGAATCCCAGCCAACCTCGACTGCCGGTGCACCCTGATGAATAACGAAAGAGGCAATGGCGCTGTATTTCTGCTAGACGAAATCTATGTGCTCTGTGAAACTCGATCGAATCACGATGGCACTTAAACAAGGTGAAAAATTTTTTTTTTATGTATAAGCGTTTGCTCTTGTATATCATACGTTATCTTTGTATTTTCATATCCCTGGTAAACAAAACAGCTGAAACGTGAAGGTCACATCTTCACAAGATTCAAAATTCTTTACAAGATCTTAACAAAATAGACGCATTTTCAGTGTATATTTTATGTAAGAAAACCTTATTAGGGATAAATTTATTGACTTGAAAGTAACTTCTTTAGGGTCCAACCTTCTAGAAGAAGGCCAGCGTGCATCCTGGTCGGACCTCAGTACCGACGCCCAGAACCGAGTGGCCAGTGCTTTACTGACGCAGTTGGAAGAAAACGCCTTCCTTCTAGCTGATGCTGTTACCAAAGAAAAGACTATTCTTCAAATTGTAAAGAATATTTGTAAGTATGACTTGGTTATGAATTATTGAATAAAAATGTATTGTGTTTATATTGACAAATTTTCAAAACTTCATACAGATAGTATTGTTGAAACTATAGAGAAAATAGTGTTAAACCTGTGAGATATTGCTAAATAAGCAAATAATATTAACGGCATTACAAAGATTAGTTCGGGTCAGTCAAAATTTTAGTTGATTAAGGATCTTTAATATCATTACTTGTATAACCTGACGACTTGTGTCATTTGATCCGACTTCTATATACGTAAAGGGAAAGAGGTCTGTTGTTGTGCGCGCATCGCGGGAAAACTGCTAAATAGATTTCAATAAAAATTCTTAGTGTTATTTCCTAGATACATGGTCCTTATTTACATAAATAATTAATACGATATCTTCATTAATATAAGGACATTGAAATTTTAAGAAACAACGATTTTTATAAATACTGCTTGTTAAGTTATGTGTGTTTTTATGTTTTTTCATCTGCACATAATTTTTTGTTACTTTAATGTACGACTCAGTCAGTGTCGCGGGTATCAATTAGTTGACAATAATTTTACAACCGTTTGAGCAGGTATTTGAGATGGCATTTTTATCGATAAGTAATCGATGTTACTATATCGATTCAGTACTAACATCATTAATCGTCATTCAAAATATAAATAATATATACTACGATTATCTTAATTCAGGTCTGTCTGTGAGAGTTTTGGAGGTAAAGAATGTTGAAGACGAAACCTTTCCATCCATGATCGCTCAGGAGCAGTGGAAGGCTTCCGAAGATACTATCACAATACCAAAAGCAGCTTTACTTGGTAAGCATCAAGTTTAATCACTCGTTATATTTGTCATATATATCTGGAAAAGTAACTCTTGGACGAGACCATACACTTACAACTGAATATAACACATTTTTTTTCCAGATAACCGTCAGAACGATCTAGTACGCATAGTTTTCTTTGCCTTCGACCGCCTTGAGCAGATTCTGCCTCCCACCTTCGGCAAAAGCCCCCAGTTTTCTGCCTACGCTGTCGATCCTTCTACTTCCTCCTCTACCAGCATGAACTCTGAACGGGAGAAGAGGAATATCACAAGAGTTTTGAACTCTAAGGTATGGGTGTTATTCTACAATATAACTCTTTTTGTGTTGTTTGTATAAAATGTTATGAAGCAATATTGGAGTACAATTCGGTTTTCCAAAGCAGTAAGATCTAATAACAACATCTTTGGCAGTTCATACACCTGTACACTTATATATATAAATATATATATACGTATACGCTTATATATATAAATATATATATATACGTATACACTTATAGCACACTTATACACGTATAGCTATGAATGGTTAAGTAAGGTCTGGATGACTGGACTTACTGGGAATATTATTATTGTCAAAATGAAGATTCATAACTATAATTAAATGATACGGGTGACACCGTAGTCAACTTGTATACAAAATCTATATTTATGAATATAACTAGAGGAATTTTAAACGTTGTGTAGAATAAACAATGCTAGTCAGTATATCGATAAAATATTTTGGTCCAGGTGATATCCGCCAGCTTAGGGAACGGCCGTCACATCCAGCTGTCGCAGATGGTGCGACTGACGATGAAGCATTTGAAGACAGAAAATGTCACTAATCCAGCTTGTGTCTTCTGGGATTACACGCTGCAGTAAGTGATTTAATTGTCATTATTTTACTATGAACCAATAGTATTAAAAAAGTAGGCATTTGCATCATAACTGTTTACTTGCCAGGATTTATCTTCTAAAATATTAATTACTATTTATATATTTGAAGGTGTATTACTCTACACTATGTCTCCATGGGTCAAACGTATTCATTTGGCACACAAATGTCTATTTCGGACGGAAGACGACAAGTCTGTTGATGTTGTGTCGATTGGCTGCAGTGGCCAGGTGGATATGTAGAAAGATTGACTTTCAATTTACGTTCTCTAATCTCTCAGGAAAGATTTATTAGAAATGTTCCTGATAAAAAGTTATAATTTTATTACGTTATAACATACTAGATTTTAAACGATTTTAAAGACAGACCGCTTGGACATGAGTTTGATAAATAGTCGTAATTGGTAGTAAGTGATGTTTGTAACAATGAGTACGAAAAACTACAAGTCTTTGTGAAAACCAAATTTAAATAAATTTTATTTCATTGCAAAAAGTAAATTTATATTATTCCTTCCAGTGGGTGGTCTCCCGAAGGCTGTCAAGTGGAATGGTCAAACCTCACGCATACAGAATGCGCGTGCTCACACCTCACCAACTTCGCGATCCTCATGGACGTTCACGGCGTTAACGTTGGCGCTAAACACGACCTAGCGCTTAGCTTGATAACATTCATTGGATGCGCTATATCAGCTATAGCATTGTTGGCCGCTATCATCGTGTTCCAATGCTTTAGGAATATGAAGGTTAGTTGTAAATCACTCGTCTTATATACCATATTATTATTAACTCTTTCTTCAAATCTTAGCACTGTGTTCTAGTGTTTTTTGCATATTAAAATTAGTTACGAATCCTTCTTTCTCTTTCTAGACCTTTCTTTATTCTTTCATTTGTCCTGCTCTCTCTCTTATTAGAGTTGTAAAAGGTTTAAAGGTACTCATATAAAAAAATACGTTTTTTTATCAAAAACTTAATTGATCGCTCTATATCGCCGTCACTGACATTAGCTTCTGTCATCGAGTTCCAGTATGTTACGACTGTATACAGTCTCTTATAAGTAGGAACATGAAAATTACTTTAACTTTTCCTTCTCCTACTTAGTCTTATTGCCCAATTCCTTTCTTTTACTATCTCTAACTTCAATGTATTCAAATCTTTAATAAGTATTATACAGAAGATATACGACTCCGCTTAATAAAGTCCATCGGTTGCACTATATATCTACAGTGTTGCCAGTGGCAAAATATTTCTTCCAGTATTTTGGGAATATGAAAGTTTACAAATCATGTCCTCCAGGTTGGAGATTTCAGAAAACATGTAAACTATTGATGAGTTAACTTCCTTTGGGTATCTTACAATGACAATTCATCTGTCTCCGAGTCCTTTCACCTTGAATATGGCAATGATGAGTCGTTACTTCCAGTCCGATCGCGTGCTCATCCACAAGAACCTGTGCGCTTGCCTGTTCGTCGCGGAGGTGATATTCATGATGGGCATCAACCAAACCCAGGACCGGATCTTCTGTGGAATCATCGCTGGCCTGCTGCACTACTTCTTCTTAGCTGCTTTTGCTTGGATGTTCCTTGAGGGTAAGTTTGCGAAATTTATTTGTATTTATTAAACATTTATTTAAAACAGAAAGATGCTGTTTATTTCCATAAAAATCTATTCCTGGAGACATGTTCATACTGAATGAGTTACTGTGCCGTGTGTGCGTGTATATAAGCAGATGCGCGCGTATGTTTTTGTATGTTTGTGTGATGGTTAAAAGGTCTACCAACGCTATTACATACGTATGTATACCCACGCGTAGGTCATAGAATGTTGTGTGATGGACATTCTACACATATTTTGATATTTTTGATATCAGTAATTGGAAAATTAAAAGACAACTATTACAGTAAGTTGAAGTTTTCAATACAGACGGTAAAACACTTCACGATTGATTTCAACACAAGGGTGGTACGTATAACACTGCGTGGTGTATTGACTCCTTAGGGATCTAGTGTACTTACCCCTTAGAGTCCTCGCACAGTAGGGTACTGTTAACATTGTTCGTTCGTTATTCTCTATATCGTGTATAGATAATATAAGCTACTAAAATAGCCCAATGTCATCTAAATCTATTTAGAACACGTAGCTCGACAGATAGACAGAAAGAGACAGGCAGACAAAAATTCCAAAAAATTAAATTGTTTTTATCTCTACATCAATAAAAATGACAAGGAAGAATTTGTTACATTACAATTACCAAGAAATAGTCCGTACACACATTTGACCTCATTTTAGATTTAATTGGTATAGATTTGTTATTTATATTTGTTAATAATTAAATTAACATAACTCCCCTTCTTAATTTTAGGATTCCATCTGTACGCGATGCTGGTAGAAGTGTTCGAGCCCGAGAGGCCCCGGGCTCGTTGGTACTGCGTCGGGGCCTACCTGGCGCCGGCGCTCGTCGTCCTGGCGTCCGCCGCTGCGTACCCCGCGGGGTACGGCACCAGCCAGCACTGCTGGTTGTCCACGGACAGGATGTTCATCATGAGCTTTGTGGGACCGGTCGGCTGTGTGCTTGTTGTGAGTGTTCAATATTATTATGATTCTATAATTAAATATATGATTTACAATAAAAGTCGATTTAACATCACTAATAAACGTTTGATGAAACGTTTCGCGGATATTTTCAGTATTTTTATACTTTACTGATGGATTTTCAATTTTATGAAAGTAACAATATATTCATATTAATATTTATAAAATATTTGTAATGTCTATAACATGCGAAGTTAAAAATGATTCCCGGGAGTTCTGGTGATTAACTCAACATCTAAATAGAAAAAAAATATTATATTAAATAAAATTAATAATAATGTAGGAAGTTGAATATGCGACCGTAATCTTAATCGTAAACCGGTTCTGTTGTTCTGGTCTTAGTGAAGGTTTTACAATCCTTGAGGTATAGCTGTCTCCCTCTTTTGTGTCTGTTGAAATATAACTAGATATACGTTTGTATGACACTGTTCACCGAAGAACAATCTGAATCCCAGTCAACAAAAGATCTACAGATAAATGCATTTTTTGGGATATTTATTGTTTATGATTATGTGTATGTCCATGTTACTAACGAGGGATTCTTGGCTAGCGTGTGTTGAAACACTTAAGGAACACTATTCACATTCTCCGATGGTTTTACAGAGCGACATATCTCATCTCTCTTTCAGGCTAATTGGATCTGCCTTGCGATGGTCATTTACATGATGTGCCATCATTCCACGGTTTCTGTCAAGGCCAAGGAAAACTCAAAACTCTACAAGATCAGGTATGTATGATTAATATATTATTCATTGATCACTTATTCACTCTGTCTGTCTGTACGTCTATCAACGTCGCTACCCACTAATCGGTCCACTGTTTATTGGAAATATATCTCTCTACATAGATGAGAATTCACACTAATTGATTTTAATCATAGCTGTTACATAACAAATGAGACTTGTAATTGTTTTATATACGACTAAACGAGTTGTCGGTTGGTGGCACATTATGTTATATCATATCGTTTAAAGTCCATTTCGACGTATTAAGCGACTTGAAGCTTTTCAAGGAACTTAGAGTGAATAAGCTGCAAAGTTTATTAAGCGTTTATAGCCTTTGCTTTGACGATGTTGCGACTCAGTTGGCGGTGACGCTCTCTGTCGAGTGAGAGGTCCCACGTTCGGGTCCCGGTCGGCGCAGACGTTTACGTGACATATAATTGTTGGTTTCCGGCCTACTCACGGTGTCTGTGATGTCTAATTGTGGGTGTCTATGTCCCCGCCGACACAGAAAGTCTTAGTCCGGGGTGTGAGTGGTTGAGTGATTGTACGTTAATATAGCTGTCTGTATCCTTATAACGAACGTACTAGAATAGAATACTCGAATACGCTTCGTACTTCTCCTAGTTATGAGAAGGGTTTCATCCCTTGTAGTATCCCTTTCTTTCATTCATGCAAGGAAATTTATTTCCAGAGTATGGCTGAACAGTTCCGTAATCCTGGCCGTGCTCCTGGGGTTGACATGGACCTTCGGGCTACTGTATCTAAACGAGCAGACGGTGGGCGTGGCCTACGCCTTCACCATACTCAACTCCTTGCAGGGACTCTTCATCTTCATATTCCATTGCTTGCAGAACGAGATTGTGAGTATTATGATGATATTTTTAATATGTTTAACTTAATTAATCAATACAGCGTTGCAATATCCAAACTGTTACAAGGTTTCTGTATAAAATGGTTTATTTATCATGCTCGATATATATGGTTCAATAGAACTTTGAACCCAAGTTATCGCGTAATCTATCGAATTAAGATTTTTTATGTACATAGCGGACAAACGAGGTGCGTGACAACCTGTCGGTAAGTGGTCACCGTCGTTCACGGAGGTCCATGACACCACAACCACCATCCGCTCGACCATCGCCCCGTCCGCTTTTAGGGAGGTCGGGTTGGACTCGATGATGGCGTGAGTCATTTAAACCCCTACTTACCTTTGAAGGTTATGAAAATTATATGTATTTATACAAATTTTAGGAAAACTAGAGCTATTTGCAGAATATACGCTGTATTCTAGTGATATATAATTTGTTTATTTCACACCACAAT
>DWPT01001463.1:0-18627 GCA_018251895.1 Agathymus mariae mariae
CTAACCTTAATAAAAAGGAAAGTTTGCTTAACGTTCAAGAATTGGTTATTACCCGTGCTGAACTACCGTCTGCGTGTACTGCATGCGTTCTTTTCGAAACGGTAATAGAAGCAAAAAATGATGTGCATAACTGTATTTACAAATACCCATATGATTAAATGGTTTTGAATTTGAATGTATTAACTTTACTGTAATCTGTGAACGTCTTACCTGAATGCCTCTCTCAGCTCGTCTTCTCCATCAGCCCCGCGCATCTTCTTGGACATCATTTGGAGAAACTCGTTGAACTCAATGGTGCCATTTCCATCTTGATCTACCTCCTTCACCATGTCTCGAAGTTCGGTCTCTGTAAAGCGCGTTGTTATTCTGCTAAAGTTAAAGGTAAGAATAGACAATGTTAGAGTATTGTATGTGCGATGAACAAACCGTTGCGTCATTTTCGGGCACTGTCATAGGCAATGTTTTCTGCATGTACTATGTGTAATTAACAGTACTAAATAACAACGCTTGGGAGTTGAATTTGAAAACTGAATCCCCGTTTCTCTGTTAAGTACCATGTTAGTTTACATAATTAAAAGACAAATTAAATTAAAATTCTCGTAAATGTATACACAAATTTGAATATTGTTCTTTGTAATAAAAAAATCAATAATATTGGCGTTGACCCTCTTCGAGAAGAAGCCTTACTTGGTCCTGGAGAATATACCAGTCGATCGAAACACGTTGGAGTCTGTTCAAGGCTCCGGAAGCACGCTATGGAGACAAAAATCTTGAGCACGTATATCGTGCGCAACTCAAGGACCGCATCCAGAAGTCGAGTGAAAACCTGCAGCAATGGGCTACAGAAATTGAACGCCTTGCACACCGAGCCTATACATCGAGTGCTACACCAGTAGACGACAAAATTGCACTGCTTAAGACCTGTGAAGCTAGCACTAAGATCCACTCAAGAATCCACTTTAATGCAGACGCTCTATCACGATGACCATGCTCCGAAGAGTGCCGACAATGCTTGAAGCATGAATCGAAGGATGCGAAGGATGAATTTAAGGTCATAAGGACACGGAGCTAGGTGACACTTGAAGTAAGGAACGAATAAGCCAAGATCAGAAGGAAGACAAGGACAGAGACGACTGCGGAGTGACGTCTCAGCAGCAAATGCAATCACCAAAGCTTATTGGGCTCAATGGGACAGTCTCATCTCAGAAGATGGAGTGTTATACAGAAGATGGGAGTCACTACACGGAAAGGAACAAATTCTGCAGATATTTATCCCAAGGAGTAAGGTGGCTTCGTTACTGCAACTGGTGCACGACGGTACATCTGGTGGATATCTCGGCGTCAAGAAAATTCTCGTCAAATTACGATAACGTGATAACGATATTGGGTGCGAGGCCGAGAAGACGTCGAAGAATGGTGTGGAAGAAGTACTTGTGCCTCCGTAATTGGACCTCGGACTAGGTCTAAAGGAATGCTGCAGTTGTAGAACGTTAGAGCTCCCTGGGAAAGAATCGCTATAGACGTTGCTGGGTCCTAAAACAGAACACGGAAATCGATTCATCGTAGTAGATCAAAATTTCTTTAGTAAATGGCCGGAAGTATTTGCAACTCCAATTCAAGAGGCGAAGACAGGGGCCAAAAAGTTCGTCGAGGAGGTTGTATGCTGATTCGGAGTACCGTTGAAGCCTCACAGTGATCAAGGTAGGAACTTCGAGTCAACGTTATTCTAGGTGATGTGTATTCTCCTAGGAATTAACAAAACACGTACCACACCAGCACACCCTCACTCGGACGGCATGGTGGAGAGATTCAATCAAACATTAGAAAATCATTTGGCGAAAGTCGTTGAAGATCATCAGCGAGACCGGGATCGGTATATATCCCTGTTTCTAATGTCTTATCACTCTGCAATTCATGAAACCACTGGATTTACTTCAGCTAAAGTTACCTTCGCAAGAGAAATACGCCTGCCTTTAGACCTACTGCCCGGTACTCCGCCTGATGCCCCGAAACTCACTGTTGAATACGTCGCAAACATACAAAAGCGATAAGATTTGACACACGACCTCATGTGGGAACACAGATTGAAGACCAGCGAGAGAGTAAAAACTCGTTACGATCGCAACGCACGGGCACACGGTTTCGAGGCAGGAGACTTGGTATGGTTACACAACCCACTGAGGATACAGGGGAAGTCTCTGAAACTACAAGCATGGTGAGATACTTCAAGCTATTCTCGCTCTTAACCCTTAAGCATTGAGCAAAAGGGCGAATATGGCATGCATGGGCGAAGGTGGCATGTTTACCTGATCCGCTATTGTATGTTGATTTCCGGATATTATTATTGACTTTCTGTGGAAGGCGTAGAAAAGTCTGGAAGGCCCGGAAATTGATATAAATAGCAGGCAGGGTCGCCCACAGAGCATTCGGTTCCCAAATACGATAGCAAAGACCCTACGGAGCGAAATCGACCTGCGATCTACAAGTGTGACTGCGACAGTGAAGGTGAAACAAAGTCTCTGCGGAACTATTGTGGCATCTCACGAACCAGCGGATCCTGGCACGTAACAAATATTAAGAATATCAAAGTTTTTCTCTCTGATTAAAAAAATGCATATATTCATTTAGATTACAAAATTTTAATCTACACCAGACTGATTTTTGAAATAAAATCCAATTATTCCGAGTCTACTGTATTTAAATATAATCATCATTAAGGTGCCGCTATCAAAATGGATGTTTGAATAATTTTCAAATCTTTGAGTCACCGAGAGAATAAAATTACAGTAATTTTGTTACGAACCGATTCTTTCCAATTTTTGCAATTAGTTTTTTCGTCGATCACTACCCAATCTTCTTTACTTTTGCAATTTAATTTTTGACAGCGTTATTAATTCTTTCTTTATTAAATATTTTGAATTAAAATTACATAAATTAGTTAAATGATCGATAAATTTGACCGTAAACCGTGTTTTAATTTAGAAGCTATGGACATGGGTATAAGTACAGCAATAATGATAAGTCCCTACCTTAATCTCCTTCATTATCCATAAAAAATAGTAATTGATCCTTATTGTATGGCATATTGATAAAATATTGTTAACAACAAGACCACAACGGATTAAAAACGTTCCACCTACCAACATGATTTGAAGGCCGTACAATGCCGTCACACACATCCAGGCGGTCCATGTTTGGTTGTTGTAACGTTTGTTCGTTCTGCTCCATGACTAAGCACCTATTCGAAACGGTAGTAGACGGAAGCATGATGTACCGAACAAAGCAGCTACGTCAATGATGATATGATTTTCAATTGGAATATTAACAACATTTTTAAGAATTCCGTAAGTACACCTGATGGATAAATGGAATTTTTATAAGATTACTCGTGTGGCTTTAACACGAAATTTTGTCCAAAGACAACTTGCATATTAAGCCTAAAATTTCTAAAGTAAATGGAAACACTGCCCCTCAATTTACCTTAAAACTTATACAAAATTCCTGAATTCTTAAGTTCGCATATCCCAAACGAGTCTCATTAGAACTTCAAGTGTTTTTTTATGTTCGCTTGTAAATTGTATTTTCATCATAAAATTAGTGTAGTACTCACAATGAAACCATCGATAAAACAGTCTATCGGAACGCTCACAACTCAGTTATTGGCTACTTCCAAAAAAAAAATGCAATTTAATCTAACTCCACAGCTTAATAAAAAAAGTTGTTTAAATCAACCCACGTTCGAAGGCGAAGACAATTTCATCTATCCACAAAACATAACCAACACGCCCATATTTAACCACGTAGATACTTTATTTTTTAATTTATTATGACTTTTGAACAATGGCCTTAATATAAAAGTCGGCGAAGTAATAACATTTTAAAATAACAAGGAGTTTATTACATCGTTTCAGATGGATAATGGTGTCAACTTTTGTGAAACATATGTTTATTGTTAGCTATTTGTAGTAGATATATCAACTCTTTTATATATACCAGCTTGATAAAAGTGATCTTTGTGAAATGTTTCGTGCAAGATGTAACATGAAAATAGATAATATTATAATACCAAAAGGTTATGGAGCATTAATTTAGGTGCAATTAGAATCCCCGTTATAGGTAATGATAATACAAGGGTTATACTAATAATAATGTACTTAACACCTGCATTCGATTTGTTTTGGGCAAAGATATTTAAGTATAACTCAGATGCTATGGCATTTAAGTTTAAAGTATCACATGAATAAACTAATATTAATTTACTTTGCAACAATCCGCAAGCACAATGTATGATGGTATATACTTCTATACATGCATAGAACCTCCCTCCCTCCCACAAAGGAAAACATGCAGTTATGATAAATAAAAGTATATACCAACATAAATACCGTCACCGACACGTGTTTCGCTGCGAAACAGAGCATCATCAGGATGAGTAGACTCTATGAGTGTTATTGCAGTTTGCGGCTAACACTTGTCTTTCACTGTCCATACGTTCGTAAACTGTCTTGTCTATCTAATACGATTAACTGACCTACTCAGCTTACCTGCTAGAACCAATACATGGGCGCTTCATTGAAGTTTACTGCCTAAGATGAGACCTATAAATTAGTACTTATGTCTCGTTTTTTAATTCAACAATTCTGCCTACATTCTGCACATTTTATACAAATTCTACACACATGACATGATAATAATTCTTTCGTTTTTTACTCTTTATAAATAGGTAATTTTGCAATGTTCTCATACACTCATAATACATACGCAAATTTTTATGGTTTTTATAATACATAGAGTGATACATGAAAAAGTTCAGGTGTACAGAGTAGACGTAAAAAATATATAAAGCGCTTAATAAAACGAGTCACAATTTTTATAGGAGCTTTTTATTTATAGGCGAGCTTAATCGCAGCGGCAGTGCGTTACTGGTTCAAAAAGAAAACATTTATTTTGTCTTTTTATACAAGGTTTATAAATATTAATAACAAATAATTACTGCAATGCAAAAGTGTCCAGGATCAGCTTATTTTGTGGCACAGTGTTGCTTTTGGTTCTCAGTTATATTTAATATATTGGAAAATTGTCTACAAAGTGGTCAAAATAAAATTTTTTAGGACGCATTTTTATACCTACACAGACAAAGTTAATATAAAATAAAGAAAGTTTATCTAAAATAAGTAGCTGCAGAGTTTACTTTTGCCAAACCAATGCTCGTTTTGTTTTTATCCCTAATGGAATATTTTAAATAATGTATGAGGGTAACGGTTTCAAGGTATGGAGGTATGAATAAAGGAGTAGTTGCGGTGCACGGTTCAATTTGCGGCACAGGGCTGATGTGAATTCATGAATCGTTACCGAGACCGCTTATAGAATAGCGTTTTAAGTGTTTGGGGGTTGGAGATCGTTGTAAATACTGACCATACATTGAATATTTATATCAGACCACGCAGAAATAATCATAACAATTGTTCATATCTATAAGCTATAAACTATTTATATTGACAGCAAGAATATTTACAAATACAAGTAAAATAATTATTTGAAATTATATTGCCTTCACATGTTTTAAATTAAAATATCATGGTTTCACTAAAAATGAACTTGTGTTGGAAAAAGTTTCACATGATGAACATCATCAGATGTTTTTGATTCATTCCTATATGAATAAGGACCCTGCTTAAATAACCATGTCGAACTAGTATGATAACTCGTAACCTTCAAAGACGAAGAAGGGACAACCGACTTTGGCAACCGTTACAGAAGAATAAGAAGCAATAAAAAAACTAAAAAGAACAATAAAAATCACATGTTACAGATTGCTCTTGAGATAAACTTAAGGAATATCCAGCTTGATAATTCTTTAGATTTTATTATTTCACCGTGTGCATCGTCGGCGCCGTGGCTTAGTTGGTTAAAGCGCCTGTCTAGTAAACAGGAGATCGTGAGTTCGAATCTCGCCGGTGCCTTTTTTTAGTGTTTTGTTTGAAGTTTTTAAACTTGTTTTTGGCTTTTTGTTTGGGATAAGCTTATTTATTCTTGTATTATTTAAAAATAATTATTTTCAATTTTCTATTCTTATATCTTTCAACACAAAAGAACATTTTTACTTAATTTCAATAATATTAGTACACCTTTAGTGTTTAGGCAGACATATAGTTAGTCAAATAAATAAATTACCATGATTATCTATTTACTATTTATTTAAATTTAATCAAATGACGCTTCATGAAAATAAAATCTTAATGTTTTAACAGAAACTGAAGCAAAAATGTAATCGTTATATTTTTAATTGATTTTAAATTTTTTGTCTGTAGAATTTTTCACTAACTTTTGCTGAAATACCGAAGTATCTTGCACTTTTTAAACATAAAAAATACATACAAAGAAACGTTGTTTTACGTTACCTGAAGGTCTTTGACCGAGCGAACGCATGACCACCCCCAGCTCCGCCATAGTGATCGTGCCGTCTTCATCCTTGTCAAAAAGCATAAATGCTTCCTTGAATTCTGTGAAACAAATGTTAGTATTATATATATATATATATATATATAAGAAGAACAAGAAATGTTACATTTTCTTCTTCACGAGATTTACACTCTGTCTATTATATCCCTATTTGCATCGAATCTTCGGGATAAAAATGAAATTTCGTAATAATAAGAATTCGGACTCCGATAGATGTACACCGAGATGAATCAAATTTTTCAGGTCAAAATAAGACATATTACATAATTGCCTTGCCGGAAATCGATCCCTGGACTCCTTCGCTAGAATAACAGAAACACTAATAACCGCGCAATGGGCATGTAATTTTTTACTATACGAAGTAAAAAACGGCAAATTATCATGAAATCAACTAAAAGGCCATTAACTTATAAAATGTTATCAAGAACACCATATCAGAGTTAAGTTTACGACTTGACAAATTTGGAAGGCTTGAAACGTTTAATTCGACATGACTAAGATCTTTTTAAGATAATGATTGCAGTGTTGTGATGCAAAAATATAAACTTAAAAAAATCTCCTTTTTGAATTCGTAAAAAATTAATTAATGGGTCCTTCAGAAAAATAACGCATGTCAAATTTTATACGTGCCTGTTTGTTGAAAAACAAAGGACGAAAATGAAAGAAGACCCTAATAATCAGAGGCAATGAGATCGCGAATCAGTCAAGGTTCGTTTTTTATAAATTCAAATTCATTATTTTAAATTAATCATAAATAAAACATTTCTAGCTCTCATTCTTTTTCTCCTTCATCACAGCATGTGACCTTGTTAATAGTTAGACTCGCATCTCTTCTAATGATGTCAGGGGTAAAAACCCCATTCCGGATGCTGGTCAAGTGCGAATTGGTGGACTTCAAGTATTTTCGAGTACCATACGAACTCTCCGGTATACAGCTTTCTTCACGATTCCTTTAGTGGGGCAGGTGAAAATATTTTTGGCAAATATTTTTGAAAAGCTAACAGAGCGTGCATGGTATCTTTTCAAATTTAACCCAAACACGAAACAAACATTGAACCCGAATATCGTTTGGTCACGTTCAAACTATAAGTTATTAATTATATTATTTACTCTGACATTACTCCTTCTCTGTGGCAGCACTTGTTAATTTAAACACAAAATAAGAATTGAAAACCTCTTCGATCGCAGCCTGCACATTCATGGCGGTCTATGGCTCTATATGGCTTACATTTCAAGGACGAAGCCCACGAGCCATTATAAACGAGACGTTCGGTGATTTGAAACTACGGAGTCTGAAAACGTTCCCAAGGGTAGTTAAGAGCGTAAGTTCCGCGGTCGACAATCGGTTATTGATAGATGGAAGCAGCGGCGGACCCAACCACGGGCCAGATCCCAAAAGGATTAACCACTGTCAAGATTGCGGAAGAATGTGAAAGCGTACCCGTGATCTGGACAATGGTTGCCGAGGAGAACAACCGTAGTGGTTTTAATAAACTCCCTGTCACTGCCGCAGCGGCGATGTAGACGTGATGGATTTCCATACGTTAAAAACAAAGGGGTTGTAACTGAAGTAAATGAAATTTTACAAAATTTATAGAATATCTTTTTCTATGATTATATTACTTAAACATAGCCGTTTAGCTCGTGACACGTATGTCATCACTGCTACTTTTATCGACAAACTTCACATCCTGTCCAAACCAACCATCCTGTGTGTATTAAAAAAGCTTTTTAAGATTCAAATCTACACAGCAAAGTTAACCCCTAGTTAGAATTCATTTTTTTGGTTATAAGTCTGTCTTTGGGCCGTAAAACTTCATTAAATTTCAACTTTTACTGTTCAGTAAATTTGAAGTACATCGGGTACATACACGCAGACGAAAGGACAATTATTATAGTTCTGTTATTTTACCGGATGTTGACAAACCCAAATATATAGTAATTTTAATTACTTGTGAGGTATTATTATTGTGGTTCAAGCGACACACCATAGAAGTTGCTGCGATACCTATTTGAAAATTTAATTTAAATCTTGTTAATAAATACTATAATAAAACTTTATATACTGAGAAATATAATTACTTTTCAAAATTTTAGATTTTGTTAAAAACATTAAATTATCCTATAATTTTTGCTGATACAGCAGTTAAATCTGAACAGTTTAAACAGTTTTGCAACTTATCGATAACCCAAATAGTAATAGAAAAAACCGAGGTTTCAGAGTGAAAGAAGGCATGTGAATCAGTCTAAGATATTGACATAAGCTGGAAGTGGTGGCTTTCGGATTGCAGAAGAACTTCCAGCCCCAGAAGAACCCCTACCGTACTCGAGTGGACTACATATCAGGGTTGCTCGATTACAAGGAGACATGTACTTTGTGAAGCCCGCTAATGAGATAAAGCTATTTTTATTCAACAGCGGCCCGCCCTGCCTTCGTTAGTAGAAGATCAAAGTAACACAAATTGAGATGCTGAGCACCATAATCAACATATGTCTAACTAATGTTTAAGTATATATATGACTATATATTTAAACAGTGTTGTTCTGTTCTCTGCTCTGTTTAAAATACAGAGAGGACTTTTAAGGTTTAAGAGTTACACACATAATGACAATTACAGCCAGTTACAATATACAATGCAGGTATAATACGGAGAGTCCATTCTGTCTTCGTGAGAACTGAAATATTATACATATTTACATATATTTATATACATACAGTCTATGTCCATCCGTAATAATGCGTCTTTTAACTGGTGAAAGAATTTTTCAAATATGCGACTTGGTTCCAGGGATTATCTCCGCACACATAAACTCACAAAATTCGCGAGTGCGAACTCTCTATATGTACAGAGATTTCTCTATATATTATTAGTATAGACTAGTATCATAATTGAATATGGTAATAATGTATTGGGTTTTATATATGGCCAATGTTTATATATGTAAGTATTAATTACTTTAATTACAATTAATCATATATTTTATATATAACAATCAATAAACATACCTGCAACTTGTTCCTCCGTAAGGCCATATTCAGACTGTAAAAGAAATATCACGTTTAAAAAATTGTTGGTACACGAGCTGAATTTACTTAAATTATTCTTAAAGCAAAATCTATTTTTAACAACAAATAAAAATGTTATACTAAGTGTATACTGTATCGACTCGATTGAATCGATGCTCGATTATTAAGAATTTCGTTTGACTCATATAAAAATGAAACCTTCAACCCGAAAGTTAGTAAAATTTACTGTCTTGCTATGAAGAATTATCTCGCTGAAAGTATTAGGATCTCGGTGGAGAAATTCTTTATTGATTGAAAATCATTACAGAATATATAGAACACATTTTTTATTGGTAGGCACAGCGTAATTGGTGACTTTTATCGCTTACAAGCCCAACGGAATAAAAGGAAATCAAGTTTAAGAGAAACTAGGGTAGAACACAGATAAACGACGATTAAAATGTTATAAATAGACTGATATAAACAGAGAATATACAAATAAAACGGGCTGATAATGGTAGAGGATAAAAGAATAATAAATAAACGTTTACACACTCACACCCCCGTACTAAGCTTCCCTGTTGCGGGTGGCGTGGACATACACAAACATGACATCGCAAACACCCATGACCCGAGAACAGACATTTATCTGTCGGAGGAATAGGAGATGTCTCGTTCAATATCTCATGACTAGTAAACAAATGCTTCTTACAATCCTCTGGCAAACAATCCCTCCGGTTAGTTTAAAAAAATACGTACAGAAAATTGTCTAGTGGCCAAGTCTGAGGTCAATCTTCTTATCCTTTTATACTCCTTGTTATATATAGCATCCGTCTTCTTCATAGCCATATTTTGTATCTTATATCTCGGCACCCACGGCGAAACGGTTCCCGCGATCGTATGTTTCCCGTCACAAACTTTTCAAATCACTGTTTCAAACTGGTTTCCAAACATGTTCAGTGTTTTGGTAGCGGTTCCTTAACTATCTCGTTATTCAAACAATGTTATTCAGTTTAACACTAACAGATCTGGTGTCTGTATCAGTATTATTATTAAGCCATTAATATTATTACTGGTATCAATATCTTTCCGCGAAGCCTGTCTAGCTAGCTAACACTCTCCTGCTTGAGTTGGCCACCAAACGACTCGTCGCTTGAGAGCCAGTACTTTCTTCCGTGTCATTTCCTGGCCGATAACGCACGAGTGATACCTTTGGTGTTACTCATATCCATGGGCGACGGTGACCACTTACCATCAGATGGCTTGTCTGCTCGTTTGTCGGCTATCGATATAAAAAAGTAAGCCTAAGTGTCGAAATTCGACCAAAATGACTACTACAAAAAATTGACTAGCAGCTGTGAGATTATTAATAAAATATTTTGTTTTCCAGATACATATGTACACACATAACATATATATAACAAATTCAAACTCAGTTGAATTTACACAAGTATACTGGTATAAAACAATAATACAGAATTACGACGATTTATATCAGTACTAAATGTAAAAGTACAAGGCTTAACAAGTACGGCCAATATTTATTTAAATTTACAAATTACATTCGATAAGGTTGCCTGAAAGAGATCTGTGGTTTGTTTAGCGATAAGGCCGCCTTTTGTTTTTCCATATTATAAGCTGAGTTTTGTATTTATTTCCTGTCATTCTTATGGTGTACAATAGAGTATTCTATTCCATTCTATATATTTAATGCTATCGAACAAACTGCTACAATATTTTTAATGTACCTTTTACTTAGTATATATATAAATGTGAGAAATTGCTATGTTGTATAAATAAATGGACCTTTTATTTTACAAGCGACCAATCTTCCGCTTCAAAGTTATCCCACGCGAACTTTTTCCAATATTCGTTGTGGCATGTTTCCATTCAATCCTTTCATTTTTGAAACCTCATTGCCGTTCGCAGTTCGATAGCTTTTTTGTCGGACAGCGTATAGTTAGTTTTGTTTTTTTAAGTTCCCGGTTCTGATCTAATATGGGTATTGCACATTTTAAGTGTAACGGGTACTCACGATTTTTGTACTTCATTTCGATAATTTATCCTGATAACATGAGTCATGGACGAACGACTAAACTTTGTGATCATGATCATTGTGTTGAAATGATCATCATATGATATGATATCATATCAAATGAATATCAACCATAATTGTGTTGAAATTTCGGTATGATAATACAGAAAATCGTGAGTACCCATTTACATTTAAAATGTACATAAAATGTATGTAAAATGTACAATACAATGATATGAGTTTAAAATCATATATTGCAACAATTATTGAGCAAGCCACCTGATAGTAAGTGGTCACCGCCACCCATGAATGTTTGTAACAGCAAAGGAATTACAAGAACTCAAGTAGCTGAGAGTGAAGTGGAATACCGCCACTATAACTTTAACTTTCATGGTTGATTCTAGGAGAACTGTAGCTAGCGAGACAGAGACAGGTTAAACACCTTACCACACTTGGCACAGACCAGCGACCTTCAATAACTGGGCTCTAGGGACATAACTGCTTCCACTGTTCAGTAAGGTACACCATAAGCACGAAGATTATGTTGAACTCAAAGACAGATAGAAATCCTATACGTTTACATAAATGTGAAATTATCGCCGATTCATTCATTACGAGTGATTTACAGCATATTATTCACTACTTTTTTATTTGACGTATATTCAAAGATCAACTTTTATATTGCGTAATTCTACTATTAGTTGGCGTTAACATATTAACTCTGTTTCAACTATAAAATTGGCATTTCAGCCGTATTGTGTTTCCGATTTCAAAATAAAATTGTTTTGACACGTAAAATCTCTAGGTTCGGTATGTAGTTTTTACGAGCGCTAAAATCATATTATCTTTCAACTGTTTTAAAATCGGAATACTGGATTTCAATATTCATGGTAACACTGTTTTCACAATTTCAAATTTCGAATACGCGTATTTTTTGCACTTTATTCTGACTTTTGAACTCCATTTATTTGTCGTTTCAATTCGGAAGACCTGTATCACTTTCATTGTTTACATTGATTTTTTTTCTATTTTCTGTTTGAATTGAGAACACATTATACTTATTACAAAATCCTTTTACTTGTACATGTTTTGGCCGAAAGTACAGCATTCAAGACTTAAATTTTTTCAAATAAAATCCCTTTAGTAAACACGTAAACACTGACCACTTATAAAAAGTTCTTTTTTTAAATGTTCTTAAGGTCAGACTCACAACGCGACAATGTCAGCTCGGTTATATGGAGCGACTATATTTAAATCACATTTTTGCACTATGTCGTTCACGGCACCTATCTACAATGGTGTCACAATTACGCAACTCATGCGTATAGTTTGTAACAATATGTTTATCTATTCATATTTCGCTGATGAAATACTTGGCACAAAGGGTGAACTATCATTTATAAATAGTGCTGAATAAGTTGATTTAATAATTGGCTTGTCTTTTAGTGCTGCTGGTTTTTATTGTCAAAATATCAATCGATAGCGACTGATAAATTTTTTCTTCTATTTAATATATTTAAAGTATTGTATTTTTTTTTAACGAGAATAAAATATTTCATATAGAGTTGAGACCTGATGAAAGCAGTTGCCAGTTCCTAATAAAACGGAACCGGTTAAATCCGAATTGGATTTACATGGCATAGTGTTCTGTACCTACAGTAAATATATTATCCAACTCGTGCAAAAAATTTTAGGAATTAAAGTTTTCTATAAAGAATAGATAAGTATTTTAATATGATTTAATAAAAAAGTTTTTCTCATTTATTCTCTTACTATGAACTTAAAATTAGGCCTCAAAACAAGAATTTATTCCTTAATGGTATCTAACTCATCTAACTTTTATTTTTTCTGTCAAATCGATTCTTTTATAAGTTAATTATATCAAAAAACATGTCGCTAACATCAGTCATAAAAAGCTATTGCAACACACAAAACTACAGTGCTCTAAATACTCACTGTTATCTGTCTGTATATCTTTACCTGTTATTAATTCAAAAATGAAATGTGTAAGTTGTAAACGTCACTTGTTTTAACCTTCAAATCACAAGACTGCTTAAAGCAACCTACATCACGTTGAATAGCAGCTGTGTGTGTGCAGTTGGTCCTACCCTAGGCGGACTGATCAAACTACAACCACTTGTTAAGACTTACATTTTATTTTAAAAATAGAATATGAAGTTGATTAAAATAGATTTTCGGAATTCGCTCGTTTGCTTGTTTAAGGTTGTACAAAACTGTACTGACTAGCCATGCTCGATAACAAGCGGATATGGATAAGCTTACATCTTGTATCTATTCACCGATAATATTGTGTATGTTAGTTAATTTTATACTCGCTTATTGATAAAAATATTATTATTGATAAAAATGTCGTATAATGTGGTCATTGTGAAACAAATAAATATTTCCGTGATTTTGGCACGCTGAGAATCATTTGGAACGAGTGAGTTTTGGCGGCAAAATTATGGAGACATCAACGTTACCGGTTTTGTTTTGTTACTAACATCGTTATAAAAGTATTTTCGACTTTATTACCGTGCAATAAAATCGTGTTTATTTAAATTGCATGTTGATTTGAAGAATCGTTTCGCTCCTAATGACGAGCAGGACGCGTGCGATGATTGAGAATTGAACGTTGCCAAAAACAGTGTTGATCTTGAATGTCGGTTTTTATAGCAGGCAAAAAACAAATAATGTTTATATATAAAATCTTGAACGTTTGTTACTGAACTCCTAAAATGCTAGACTGATTTTGATGAAGCTTTTTGAAGTGGGTTTCTAGATGGTGAAGATTCGCCATTTCAGGCAGTAGAATAAAATGCCACAAGAAATATTGCCGGATCCGTTATAGCAGGAAAGTCCTCGTACGGTCTGTACAACATCTGCCAGGTCCGTCAGTGTATCATAAGAGCAAACTGAAAAGCGTGTGAACAACTTGATGTTTAGTGGCCTCTGTCAAACATGGACACCACTATAGAGTACCCAATGCAACCCTGGCCCTGGGAAGAGATCTATTTTTAAGCTATTATATATTTCTAAAAGTCCCATGCCAAATGATAGCGCTCTCAAAATATGAAAGATTAGTCTATAAAGCCTTTATTATTATGCAATAGTTTGTGATGAACGCACCTGACTGGGTAAGTCCAGCATTACGATCTGTCTAAGCTTATACCAATTTTGAGAGATTGACCTTTAATTAACTTTAATTTATGTAGGTGAACGAGACTAGCAATAATTGTTGAACTCTTCCTGCTTCGGAGGACAGGATAACCACTTGTGTTGGAGGCGGTTGAGGTTTGACGCTAACAGTCAAAGCATGTATTAAGGACTCCATGCCCCCACCTCCAGAGCATAATTCTCGAGGAATCGTGCAAGTATACCAAGTTTTAATACAAATATATACGATGAAGCGTAATTAATACTCCTATTTATTTTATGCGGTCAGCAACACTTTACCTCGATTTGCTATAACAAAACCGTAGGCGCTATGAATAATTTTATGTACAAGTTTCGAAATCAAAAACAAATTTTATTTAATCAAAAAATAAAATCAGAAAATTATTGTTAAATTAAATATACCAACAAATTGATAGTAATTTGACATAGAGACAAAGGAATAAAATAAAAATACATACGTGTTTTTATTATATCGTAGATAATCTTAACTGTGCTTGAAAATTTACGAAATTTTATTTCGTACTATACATAATTCTTACCCATTTCTTTAATGTTAAATACACTGACATGTGTATTTAAACAAATATACGTAATAGTATAATGTGTACATTATACTCTTATATGTATTATACCTAATTAGATAATTATGAATGCAAGCTGCTACATCGACAAATTGGATATCAGCTTAGAACTGTAATTAGCCACTGTTCCAATTACAACCAACAACAACCAGAGCCAATTTCCGCGCAAAATATTAGATGTGATTTGTTTTAATTAAATTCTTCTTTGTTATATTATTAGTCTGGTGATAAATACTGGTAAAACTTAAAAATTATTATGTTACTAATTACGACAAGTTCCCGCGATGCCACATGTATCTTTAACATCGTTAATATTCACAAATCACATGGAGCAGGGTGTTAAAGAATACAAAATTAGAATGTCTGCCTTGCAAAAAGTAGGTAAGTAAACTTCGGTTACTTATGAAACTCTTCAGAAGCTCGGTATCAGCTTGGTATCGACGGATACGTCAATACTTCCTCTGTCGAATACCACAAAAGGTCGGGGCGGCCAAGTGTTGTTTGAATTACAAAACAAAGCTGTTAATACTGTTAAATCCAGAATTCACAGAGACCCTACCATTATACAACATTTTTATCGTAAGAAATGAAGATCTCTACAGACTCTGTCGCGTACCATCAAACTAAGGCTCGGTTCTTATATATATATACAAAGCATGCACTAAAACAACCATTATAATTTAAGACCGTGGACCAATCAAAATAATTGTTGTTTCGATACGGAGGTGAAAGTCACAGATATATATTTATTTATGAAGAACAATTTCACGAATAAAGAACCTTCCAACAAGTGAAATTATAAATTGTATCCCCATAGCTATACATAAGCTTCGCGAGTGGTGGCGACGTGGACGTGGTGTACCATTGGTTTGTTGAGAGTTATCATGGACACACTGCTTCATGTTTGTGAAAAACGAGTTGGGACTTCACGCAAAGTGCATCAGGAGATCTTAGATCGTATTCGAAATCTCCCAGCAATACATTTCTTTGAAAATGTACAGTGTACTTTCTAGTATTCATTTTCTAGCAAGATTCTGGACTCGGTCACAAGACACGAACTACTCAAATCTGGTTCAAGCCAATGTTCTGGATTATATAAGAGCGAATACTAATACAAATTATGGTCAGTTTTAAACAACACAGCCTGCTTTAAATGCCACCCACGAGACATTAAATCTTCTCTTACTGAACTAGCAGTGGCTAAATTTATTATAGAAAAAAATGCGTAAACCTATAGATTCGTCGCCAGATCTATCCGTCTATCTATTAAGGCCAGTAACAGAGCCAAAGTTGGTTATGCATTGTATATTCTTCATATTATCTTCTTTCACTATGGTCAGCGTAATCCTTACAAATAGTATCTGTAAATGGCCAAAAACAATTAAAACATTTTATATGGAAAATAATTATTGTTATTTTTTTTCTCCACAACCTCAGCTTATATCTCAATCAATTGATATAATTACATGGAAATTCCTGCAATGTTTAATGAGATTATCGAGACTTTAAATACTATAATTACCTATATCATATTTATCATCTGTAGTTACTATAATAAGATTGGGCAATTTTTCCTCAAATAACAATTAGCGGTAAGAGATTTTACTTGACTACCAACTTCATAGCTGCTTCCACCTCGAAAATATTACGATTGAAGATACAAAATTCCCCGGATTCAATAAAAACCATTTCGTAAAAGAATAAGCTACAAACGACGTTTCATCACATCGTAAATCTATTGTAGGTGGTTGTCGTTTTTATTCGCACTAATCCTGAGATGAAACGATTCTGGTGTCATTTAATTTTAATATTAACGACCTCGTGAAGGATTTAATCGTTGGGTTTAGTGATAGTTCCACGGGACGCAAATGTTACATCCCGTAGTAAAAATTGTGAACTGTTACTTTTTAATGTTCCATGTATTTTTGTTTACGCTCACAGTCATATGACTAACGCAACTGATATGCTGACTTGAAAATATATGTATTCACCGCTATTGCTTTATTGACACAGCTGCGCAATTGATTGTGCCTGTCTCGATTTATATGACAGACCTGTTCGTCTGTTTGTTCTCAGGTCTTGCTCGCGATGTGTCAATTGTGAGTCCATGCTTTGTTGAATGGCAACACTTATGAAATTTTCTCAGAAGCGAACACCCATCCAAATTTAATTGCAGCTCACAATACTCCAAAGTGCCCACAAATTTCTTTTCATAACTTTTTTGATGGTCAGAAGGGCCGACGAAAAGATAGACTTGATAGTAAGTGACCGTCGCTAATAGACATAGATAACACCAGAAGAGTCACCATTGCAATCGCGGTCCCGAAAGCGATTTTTTTTTTACACCTTTTTGGAGAACTCCATATCATAGCGCTCTTGAAATGCCGTAGAAGTAATCACGTTCCACAATTAACATGTGCGCAGCAATAAAGCACGGCACGAATGCAGTCGGTGTGGATGAAACTTCATTCTTCGACTGATGGTGCGATGATGGAAGGGTGACGTGGACAAGGCCGAACAATCCCTCAGAGCACTTATCATCGTAACGATATGATGTGAAATTTTGTCACTAGTAGTTACTTCACGATCAAGCAAATTTTTTTATCTCATTAAGGGTTCTAAATTGCCGAAGAACACAGCCAACTGACGGTGAACATTGCTGAGAACAATCAAAAAGTTTCCCCCCAAAGCTAATAACTATTCTGCAGATGTCTCACGGTTTATGTCAGTGATATTGTCAAAACAGAAGTTATTAAATATAAAGGCTGCAACATATAGGAAAGTAAGTACATATTGTTTTTTTTTGGTACTATGGAACTAGACCAAAAAAAAATTCTTTGACATTGACTTCAGCGCTCATCAGCTTTAAAATCAGTTTTTTGTACTTACCACGAAAGGAATCATCGAGGATACCTGAAGGGTTCTATTTTAATACTAGTATATTAGTTCGTAAATTATAACAAATTACCAAAAAAAGGACAGTTTAATGAATGAATAATAAGACAAAGAAATAACATCTGTTTAAAACGGCCACGAACTAATTAATTATTGAAGAAAAAAATCAATGTGCGATTACGCAATGAGATAAAAGAAATTCAGTCATTAACATTATTCAAAAAACATTAAAATATCACACCTTATCAGATTTCGCCAGATATTGAAAACTACTGTTGTAATAATATCCGAAAGTATTATCTATAAATTTCATATACATCATAATAGTGATAAACAAGTGTAGTAATGTAATAGCCACGACTTACTATTCGTGAAGCAATACGTAATTGTTCATCAATTTTTCAAATTACCCACAAAGTTTATTGTATTTATAAGTTTGCTTTCTATATGCCGTCCTTCTTTGCAATTTT
>DWPT01001464.1:0-18619 GCA_018251895.1 Agathymus mariae mariae
CTAAATCGTGTTTCGAACTCTGTTAATTGCCAATAATATCCCTGAGAAAACATCGTTATATACAATTAATTTTATTCCCAAACACCTATATTCCGAAAATTTGTTTATCCACTAAATGTAGATACATTATTCAACATACATTTTATAGCTATATAATAGTAGATATACTATTCGTTTTGAAAATTCGGAGATGTTAGAAAATTCAAAAAATTCATGCTCATGTAATGACATTTTCATGTTGCGACATTTTTCATGTAAAATCCGGCAAAAAGTTAAACAGTTTTCAAGTGGCCCGTGGGTAGTATAGTGGTAGTTGTAAACAACAATAAACTCGTTGCCACTAAACCATCCCGTTTTGTTTCGAGAAAGCCGTTGCATATTCATCGTGTCCGAGGAAAACACAAAGACGTTTCATTTGAAAGAAATTCAAAACAATACAACTAGCCCACAATACTGTTGCGGCTGTCGAAAAACTCAGGAATGACGCGTCTCCTGCCGTTCACTAGTACTTCTTAAGTAACAGCTCTTAATTTTAAACAAGCCGTCTAGATTTTGTACTAACAAAAATTTAACAATTGAACTTACAATGATGGCGTCTGCCAGGCACAAGGTTTGTACTACAAACGAACAGACTTCATCATAACCATCAGTCGAATTGTAGGCAAGCACTAGCTCATAAAAAGTAAAATAACGGTACTACATAAAGATAGTTTTATTAGACGCTATCTATAAATAAATAAATAAAAATATCGCTATTCAACTGCTTCTGAACTTGAACTAAGTTTATTTATTTCAACATCAATAGATTTCATGCAATTTTCACTATAAGTATAGTAAATTATACAAATAGTAGATAATATCCACCAAACAAGGGGTCCATCGAAACATCCACTATCGACGTGTCAGAAAATAAGTTAAGCGTTTATATGCGATCTCCATTTTACTCCTGGCTAAGCGTGCCGTATTAAAAGTATAAAATAGCTACTTCAAAGTATAAAACAAAAGTGCCGACAACGGAACTACTGCCAGAGAATTTAATATAATATGAGCATTCTTCTTTGTTAGACGACTTATACTTAGAATACGTTAAATGGTCTGGTGCAGTAACGATGACTCTCATCACAGATTCACTTCACGTCGTACGTCAGCAGCAAACGGACCGCACATGTGGATTATTTAAGGATCCCTCCCATTAGTATGCGCGTGTTAATCTTTATAGTATTTATTATGCTGAAACAGAATGCTATTAGATGTTCACCTACAGTAGATGCCCAACTACCACAAACATCTCTGTCTAATGTTATCAAATTGTTATCGAATCGAGTGTCTATTGATGTGGAGTTACGAAGGGATATGTGTGGTTATGTCGGTATATTTCAAAACTTCCCTGCGACATATGAAAACCGCAAATGTACTGCGGGCAGAGATCTTACTTTTATATATTTTATTTTACCTATGTTTAAATTTCACTAATAATCTGCACAGTCTCAGACTTCTTAATGAGTTACAAACTTGTTTGACAATCAATTATTCGATACTTTCGCACTTACACAACGAAGCTTAAATACTATTGGCGTAACATCGAGTCATGGTGTCTAATGCGATTGTGACGCAAGCTGCGGTGATAGCTCCCATTCATGAATGTCACTGCTTGCTCAATGGAATGAAACGATGAAATCTCTGCTGATGTAGGTCATTAGACAAGTAGTGCTTTCCCATTTTGACTTCCGATAAAAAAATGGTTTCTTCGTCCACTGGCAACACAAGAAAACCATAACAATCACCAGAGGTCTAATGGGCGGCGGTTATCACGTGCCACGTGATAGTCCGATCAATAGATTTGTGGTTTCTAACTAGAATGTAAGATTTTACAACTAGACATTAATTTGTGATCATTTAACAACGTCGCATTTAAAGTACTTGTACGTTAAAACTTTTAGTTAAAATATAGATAATTCACAAACCGCTACAACGGTTATTAACGAGTCAAGCAAAAATATTTCTTGTTATTTAATTGCATTTCAAAGTATTACTTAATTTACTGTAAACAACGTTTCTAATTAATTCGGAAGTCTATTAATTTACCAGGATATTCGTAACACGGAAACTGTTCATCATCGTCTTGTTCGATGTAGTAACTTAGTGCTTAATATCTCTTTAGTAACGTCCGTTACACGGTTTCTGAAATTAAATATTGTGCATGAAATTGTTCGATTACGAAAGACCTTGAAATATATTGTTTTCTGATACGCTTTGTTTGTGTTGTGAACACAGCGCATGTGGACCTTATGATGATTTGCTTAGTGTTTGCTGTTATGTAGCTCAGGAAATTTATATTTTCTTTTCCTTTTTGTAAATCGCTGCTGTGTTTTACGTCCTACGTTGATGTGAACAAACACAAGAATAATCAACTTGATATGATGAATCATATCCAATTCCACTTGTGTCATGTTACTAAAAATAATATTACGCCCATATTCTCTGCAGGCAAAGGTGTACTATTTTATACGTCCAACTTGCTACCAGTCAATTAAATTTTTAGTTTTCAATTAAAATACTTACTGTGTAAATATGGTTATTTACCGGCCTACTTTCATTTTTTTCCTCTGTAAACATGTTTTTTTTAAACTATGAAAACATGAATTGAACTACAACGGATTACTTCGGAATTGATTGGAAGCCACGTGTAATGGAAATCTTGAAAGATGTAGGAAGGTCGGTCACCTAATTATTGATGTGTGACTTGAGCGCGGTATTATATTTCTGCAACAAGTGGGCCCTTCGCGCTCCGAGCGTTCTTCGCTTTCTACCGTGACACGTCATCGTATCAGGGTCTCTTGTGTAGGATTTAATTCAAATACGTTTATTGTAGGGCGCTCGGAGGTTTTGGAACTTCATGACAGACAGAAAATAAGGTGAATGTAAACTTTAATTGATACTTTATCAGAACGTTACTTCGTATGATACCTATTAAGTTAAATCAAAATTCTGCCTCTTATTGCCGTCGCCTGTCTGGGTTGAGTTTATACTTCATGTATATAATTAATAACACTTTTTGGCATTAAATAAATGAAATGAAACATTATGAAGTAAATTGGCTTCATAGCTAGATTCTTAATTTATTATACTTCATTTTGTTTTATCTTAAAATGAGACAATGACAAACAATGTTTGTTCTAAATAGATTTTTATTAATTAAGTTATTTAAAATACCGTTTTTTCTATAAAATTAAATAAACTAAAGTTCATCCACTGTTCAAACTATTGGTAATGTTCTCATTCAAATCAAAATTATCATTTATGATATTACAAATTTTAAATAGCTATAGGTTTTACAGGTAAAATTTGTATATACTCTCATTATGTAATCTGTAAATTACAGATATAAAAAAAGGAATTAAAACCCCATCGCGTAAAAAAACTTGCATATTACATTACTCTATAATGTTCATATAGTTCACTTGGTAAAAAAAAGTTGCAACATTTTTTGTAGTTATTGCAGTTAATAAATAAATATGATTCTAATTCATATATCGTCGCCTAAAACGATGAAAAGAAGTCAACGTGAGGTGAAACGCCTAATAAAAAGAAGCAACTATAATTTCGGATGCGGGTAGGAGGAAGCAAGTATTTGTAAACGCAAAGAAAAGGTTTCGCGAAGAGTGCGAAAGTTAGTTTTAATATTAGTCAAGTAAAGAGATGTTTAAAGATAGATCAAAATTAAAAATACTTAACAGAAACATAAATCACGGCATGCATTCAGTTATTGTTATAACTGCTTTCAATCCCCTTTTTCATTTTCTCATTACATTAAGAGTCAATAATCTTGTCAGGATTTTAACCACGACGCGGTAGATTCACGACAAACGCATCATTCATCAGGCAGTTCGCTGTGAAGACGCGTGAATAGAGGTCTGGTTTGTTACTGGTGCCTTCACTGAAATTGATAAGTTTCATTAGAAGTGCTAATAGATGACTTGTGAATCGCAAGTGAGTAACTTTACACAAAGCCTAGATGAAGGACGTCGACTATTATAAAGCTTCTGGTACTTGGGTCGATCTAGTAGTCGGTGGCTGTAATATAGCTCGTACCTGTCGACATCCGCACCAGAGTAACGTAATGGAGTATACTCCAAGCTTTGAAATCGATGTTTAATTAGGGTCATTACGAATTTTGTCATGGAACTATATATATCTTTATTTAAATAAAGCTTAAATAATGGCTAAAGCAAACTTCGATTGTGTACGTTTTCAATCCCTGCAACTGAGTCGTGTGACGTGAAAAATGTATATATGCAAACCACACGTTCTAAATTTAAAGTGTAATCACTTTGCACAGCAGATAGCACTATGTGGGTACTAGAAGTATAAACTAAGGAGTATATTTTACATATATACAAAAGTATATTACCTCAAATTGTTTTAAATATCAAATCATGAATTTCTTTTAATTGTAAACCGTTTTAGACTTCCTTTCCCATTTCCAGGAGCTGTATTTGTCAGACAAAACACAATAATGAACAATGTTCATTCCAAGAATTTATTACTGTATCAGTCTATTATTGTAACAAGTGGCGACATACTACCAAGAGGGATGTTGGCGGTACCAAGTGTTTCGTTTGATTGTTGAGTCACGTTCGGCCAGAACTGACGCATGGAACTCCACAGAACTGACCTCATTATTCAGAATCGTTAGCAAGTATGTCTGTATAATAAAAAACGTTAATTTTTTTTTAATCATACAATAAGGTAAATAAGTACTGCTCGTTACAAAATAAAATATCTCCCGACAGACGGACAGACTTGGAATTGGAACCAAAGATAAAATTGACCAAAAACTAATTTAAATATTTTATATACATTTTAACAATATGTCATAATAATATAATGTATAAATTATGTACTTATCTGCACAAATTAGGTAGTACTAATAAATTTTGTTGTTTTCAAAATCCTAGGAAAGATTTGTTGCGTGTACAGAAAGCACAAAATGTTTCGCTGCAGTTAATAATGATCATCTAACTCATTATCATCTAACCTTAACGGATCATCTTGCGCGTCTTTCTAGTTACTCTATATTTATCTAAAACTCTAGTCTATAGTTTTACATTGGAGATAATTTAAATATGTGAAAAATATTACTATCGTTTAGTACCTTAGTATATCTTTGAAATTATTATTAATTTACCTGTGTTGCATGCTTTGGCCCGATTTTTTATTTAAAGAAAAAAATAAGGCACAGAGTAATATTTGTGCTATAGGTATAAAAAAACTGCACTTGCTCACATGATTAATTTCCAACCAAAAATTTTAAAAACGTCAAATCCTTAACGGCTATATAATTATCGCGACATTTATGGCAGCTCTCTACTCGACGGAGCTGCACGCCCCCCTTCGCCTCCTCCCGCTCCACAGGAACAAAGCGTGAGTTCAACGACCAACCCGCTTGCCCTGCGCCTCAGTGCAATACAACATTCGTTATAATAACCAAACCACCTTGTTTAAGTAAAGTAACCATGCCTAGTAGAAAAACCCGCGTGTCCCTTAAACCTTTTATGTAACCTGAGCACTGTACTGAATACTGCAAAGACAAAATCAGTTAATTTCCAATCAATTTTGTGTATATTTATTTTAGTGGATATTTAGTGATTCATATTGAAGTTTTTTTTTTTTATCTTAAGGTATTCGAAGATAATTCTATCAATTGAATAAATCCGTCGATCGAAGTAAAATTAACTTTGATTCAATATAATAACGTCAGTTTAAAATCCAGGAAACATGTAGTAATATCTAATTAACCTATTTTCACCCAAATTGAATTAGAAATTATAATTATTTTTGCATGGCTGAATAGCAAGATTATTGTATACCATTCCCTCTTAGTAGCCGTTTCGAAGATTTCTATATTGAGATTAACGTATCACAAATGATACAACATACAAATCATGTGCGATTCGATGAACAAGTTGCAAGTCATACTCTCACATTAACTTACTAAGCCATACTAGCTACACTCTCTCCATAACTGAATCGAACCGGTTAGATACCTCACTTAGTAATTTGTTTTAGTAGGATTAAACATATTGATGTTTCTCCTCCAGATGAAATGCTGACGGTAATACGATATGAATCACTGATAAGTGTTTAAACTCATAAATTGTAATCGATCTTTAACCGAGCTGGCATTGACTAATTTTTTTATGTCTATTACTGAAATGTTATTTTATATAGAAGTACATTCTAAATATTCTGCAATGCTCTTAGAATTTCGATTTCGACTTAAATTTTTTTGGCAACACAATTACGCTTTATGTATGTACCCGCCGAGGTAGAAAACGACCCTACAAATTCAAATACTTATTTTACATTTATTCCGTCACCTCAATACCATTAAGCAAGGTTAGATTTATTGCTTACGGCATAACCGGTTAACGTAGACGGGCCCTTACACTATCAACGAGTACCACATTTTTCTATCTCCATAGACGGTAGCGTGATAAGACAACGGTAATTGCTAAAGTTGTTTATCTAAACAAACGCAATGACTTCGTTGCGTTTTGAGTAAGTGGATCGAAAACTGGTCCTCCTTATGCGTTTACTATTACTATCGTAATGTATCTCCAGCAGGTAATTAGTCAAAATTATTCTAAGAATATAATATTAGTTCTAAGACTATACCTATACAGGGAGAAGCATGCATTCGAGGCCATTAAGGCCGGTCGATATCGTCAATGCAGACCTAAAAAAAGGAAAAACTCAGTATGTTTTGAAAGAAGGTAAGTCAAACAATATGTGGGTAAATCAAAATTAAGTCGAATAACATTATTTAAAGTTTTTAACATGTCAGCAAATAACATATATATATAAACCTTAACAGTACGCAGAAATGTTACGTACCCAGAAACCTGGCTTTCTCTTGAAGATTCTCGGAATTCGGGTTTATATATGCATCTTTGATGGCAACCATGCTACGCATCAAAGACCTTTTTAATATCCCTAGACTCTGAGATTTTTTCTAAATCGATGCCAGTATGTAGTACCTAATTTACTAAAAAACTTTTAATATTTTGTGCGTTTGGTTCAAATGAACGTATACGTAAATGTATATGAAGTTAAATAAACCCAGATAAAACCTATAAAAATACTGAGCGAAACAAGGATTGCAGACAAATCCTTTAATACTTATAACTTATAGATACTTAATACGGTCTACATACAAACATGCGACAATTTTTGAAAAAGTAAAAAAAAATCAAAAACTAACAACCATTCTACCGAATATGTCATTAAATTCTACGTATTATTTAAGTCGCTCAAAAAATTGTGTTGAAAATACTGTTGCACTTGAAATTTTTACTAGACAATTTACGGTAGAATTTTATTGTGTGAACTGTATTCATTCTTCCAAAGAAAGCAGGTAGGAAGTCAAATCCAAACAATAAGTTGCGTAAAGATGAAAGCCAACTTAAGAAGGTAAGAGTACATTTACGCGACTTAATAGAAAACATTTTAATTGTGTTAATTGGCCGCCAGTCACTTCGTGTGCATAGTGTCAATGAAAATGCTTTGACAGATGTATGAATGAACATGACGAAACCACAAAATTCCCTTTCTATTCCATTTGGCTAAAGATTTCTTTTCAACCATATTGGGACCATCTCATTTTTGCGTATTTCTTACTGCTCATTAATTAATACGTAGCATAAAATTTATTAATGCTGGATCTTGTCGATTATATTCGTCCTTACATCTCTACCCCTTATCATTTTCTGCACATTACCAAGAATGTGAACCAAGTCGAGGGGTAACAATAATATAAAAAATATTACGTAATAATACTTTTAGTGCACAGCTCCAAACAAAAACAATCCGACTAACAATAAACTGTACGAAATCGAAACGAAACGCGAGATTATTGTTATTTTTAGTTTCGTGCATATTACGAGTTTTTAACCCGGTTCCAGTATGTGAGCTGGTAAAATGTCAATTCTAAATTATGCTGACATAATGTAGGGTAGATAAAACGGATATATATAAGTAACTCTAGTGTTTGTACATTATTCTTAGAGAACTGTTCAAAATAATAATGTTTAGGTACTTAGTTTATATTTGTAGTTACGCTACATTTTTTATTAAAAAGAACGAAATGAAATTTCAGAAACAGGCTTTTATTTATTAATTAAATGAAAATCCTCAATGTTTTACTTTCTACAAAATTTTATGAGTCGTCCGTTTTTAATGTTTATAAAATGTACTTAACTTGAATACGAAATAGTTATTTTGAGATATAGATAAATATAAGAATATGTTTATTTAATTATTAAGTTTTGTCTTCACATAATTTCTTAACTTTCCGACGACGAAAACCAATCACAGGTTAAATAATATAATGTGTTTAACAATTTTTTGTAGATTATTTCGTTGTAAAAACATAAAATAATATTACGTGATGTGACAACCTGTAAATTTATATCAATTTTCCTACGATATGAGTTGAAAATAATGTTACTATAACATTTGAAACAAGCAGCAACTCCATCGACCTTCGACTCATTTAAAGTGCTGCAGCATTTGTTTGTTTAGGTGCACTGAATGATAATGTCAGCATATTAGGACTTTACAAACTTCGAGCTCAAAAATGTGTTTTATTTCATAGTAATAAAGTGTTTTTACTAGTTGAAAGCACCGCTTAGATTCATTACCCCACATTGTCGTACAACGATGGCCCAATACAGTAACACTGCACATATTAATAATACAAAATTTAACAACCTAGCATTAAAACCGCTTACGTATATTCCTAATGAAGACGTGAATTTCGTAGTAAATTCTATAAGCCAAGAATAGGCAGATGTGTTTTTAGTGGATCCCTAATAGCTTCAATTATTACCGAAAACATAAAAAAAGTTCGTGACGCGTGTGAGTGATAATGAACCAGAATCCAGCAGAGTGTCGTCATCTTCTGCGAAAAACATCATTGCCTCATCCAGATGAAAATATAAGCGATATTGAAAAGTATGTCAGCACGTAAAATATCAATTCCGAATTTAATTATTTATTTATTTAGGTGGTACTCACAAAATGTACCAAATTTAATTTTGATCTATATTAACCAAACTCGTCAATAAGTTTACTAATTAATTGTTGTTGACGGCAAATGCGAAAAATGCTCTTCCACTCACGGTTTTAATTTAATTTACCTTATAATCTTCCAACTTCACAGCTTTAACCTTTTTAAATCGTTTCAACGTGGCACATCTATTGGTAGTTGATAGACGAATTCAACGTTTCATTCCTGGTATTACAGATCCGTGAGTGGCGTTGAGCACTTACCATCACTTAACGTATATATTGCATCTTTTGATGCACTACTTAAAACAAAATAAGAAATTTTATTTATTTTAACAACAGCTCTCGAGGAAAATTCTAACTTCTTTAAGTGTGAAACCTGCCAAACCTAACTCATCAGAGATTTGGACTACCACAGCGATGCCTCCCTGAAAGACAACAACTGTAATGCTCAGCGATAACTCAATAACCTGTTCACAGCGTAATCTTTATTTCCAGAGGCGAGAAGTTGTATGTAACAGCCGATAAGCGCGGCGAGAAGGGCGGTTGCAAGCGACCCCTGTGCTGGACTCTTCTGGGGCTCGTAGTAGCTGCGGTCGTTGCGCTTATAGTTCTAGCAGCCAGTGAGTAATTTATTATCTATAGTCTATACCATCTAAATACTAAAAAAATCACCAAACAAATCTCTTTGTTAACCAATTTCATTTTTACTATAATGGAACTAACTACCGGCCACAGCATCTTATTGCATAACTTTATTGATATCTTATGACCGTCCGAAATCAATGGACAACCCTACTGTACCGACGCGATTTACTTTGTCGCGATCAGATGGGCTTGCAGTGAAACAAGTCAGTGTCAGGTATGAGCAAGTGACATGTTACCCTTCTTGCATTCGCTGAGCAGTTTTCGTTCCAGTGTCCACTTAAAGCCTCGTTTCGTCGAAAGAGGTCCAAATCGACTGGTTTTGATTGAGTTTGGAATTATTTTCTTTTGTCTTTGCGTAACCATTAGAATTTATTACAGCTCAAATAGAAATACATTCAGAAATTTTTGACACTTATCTCGGTGACAGTGCTACTTATTAGATACCGTCTCATTTTTTTCGTACCTTCATTTCACTGTATGGTCGACAACGCACCAGTGATACCTTTGGTTTTGGTTTGTCAGCTATTACCATTAAAAAAAAACCGTCTAACAAACTCGCACTAAAGACCTGTGAACACACGAGTTTATTTTCATGATAAAAATAACAACTCGAGGTACAATCCGTCCAGTCCACCACATAACTATAATTTAATACTACCATTTTTGGAACAGCGGTTTCTATACATTTTTTATAACCCAAACCCTAACTCCTTTATCTCGGTTGTAAGTGACCCCGAGTTCATTTCTCGGCTGGAGACATTTATACCAAGAACAAATGTTTATCTGTTATAGAAGACATTTATATGACATAAATATTTGTTCGCGGGTCTTGATTGTGTTGTTTTTCCATGCCACCCGCGACTCAGTACACTCTACAATGAGAGTGGGTAAAATTTATTATATTTTATTCATTCCAGTTTTCTACGCACAAAAATTTATGTGAACAATTTTAAATTTCAGCTGGAATACTGTTCACCAACACCCCTACGCCTTTGGAACCATACAATACATCAGTGAGTTCAGCGCGAGCTCTCGGCGGTATCGGACATGTTCACAACCACGAACACGACCACGACCACGACCATCATCATGATCACCACGAATCCAATACTCAACTGCCGACGACACAACAAACGCCCGAAACGCAAAATGATGAACACAATCTTCCCAATATCTCTGAGGATTCTGGCGATATGTCTATTTATGGTAATATTTTATATCGCATCTATCTCAAAACAAAATGTTGTAAAGATAAAATATCTCAATTGAAGCTATATCTCTTTTTTCTAAATTTCAGGTACATCATAAAGTTTATATAATGAGTTATCTTAAGGATATTTTTTTCTTAAACTTAAATTTAAAATCTTCATATTCATTTCATATATATTTTTTTTATTTTTACAGTGCCAAAATCCGTAGAAGGAGTATTGAGAATTGACAATAAAGACTTTGTCGCAGCCCTTGAAGATCCCGAGAGTGACGAATACAAAGAATTCACGTCTACTTTCAGCGGGGCACTGAAACGTGCGTTGTTCGACCGAAACACCATTGATAATGGCGACAATGAAATAATCGTCGAAGTGGTCGGAATAAAGTAAGTACTGAAACGCAATCCATTCGATCGTATGTCCGATTATAGAATATATTCGTAAATTTGCTACTACGTATATTTTCAGTACAAAAAGTAACTGTTTTAAAGTAAACGTAGATATGGGCACAATTCAATATAATAGTAATGTTAAATGTGAGAAATAGTAGCATTTTTTTTTCTCCTTATGCATGTGTAAATTTGGCCTTATATCTTATTTCCTTACACGGAGCAATCTGTGGCGTTACAGAAGTCTTAGTGTCTTTTACAGTCACCAAAAAAGATGATGTACCAAAAACACAAAGCGTAGACAATATCTTTAGACAGCAAGTATCCTATGATAATCCTATATCACTAACCTTTTCTTATTTACAGGGAAGGATCTATCATTGTGACCTACAGAATTCACTGGAAACCACGATCCAATGCTGCAGCTAATGAAGATCTTCTGACAGCGAACACATTAAAATCTACATTGGCACACTATCTTGACAGTAACAATCGAATGATAAGCGTGTATCACATTGCTGAAGATAAAATGGCAACACGACCGGTTCTTGATTTGTGTCAAATAAGTAATAACGACTGCGAATATGGCTGCGAATTTGACGATACAACACTAGATTTCACTTGTACTTGTCCCCACGGACAAATTCAAGATATGAGATCACCAAAGAAATGCATTCATATTTTAGACAATTCTGACCGAGAGGAGCATACCGAAAATCATACAGAAAAAGAACTTAAAGTATTAACCTTAGAAGACAGAGATAGAATGAGAGCTACACCAGAAGAAGAAAAACCTGACTTGCAAACCGTACACATGGCAGATGATGAAACAGCATTTGATTGGAAAGAACCACAACATAAAATTCCAGAATCAACAACTGAAAATGACGAAGACGTTAACTATTCGCACATATTTGGTCAACCACGTAGTAAAAATGATGATACTGAAGCAGAAACAATGCAACCTGAACCGAAACCATCAGCCGAACCTAATCCTGAACCAACAACTCAACCTAAACCTGAACCCGAACCAACAAATGAACCTAAACCTGAACCGGTACCAACAGCTGAGCCTAACTCTGAACCCGAACCAACAGCTGAACCTAAACCTGAATCCGAACCATCAGCCGAATCTAGCTCTGAACCTGAACAAAAAATTGAACCTAAACCTGAACCAACAGCCGAACCCAAACCCGAACCCCAACCAACAGCTGAGCCTAACCTTGAATTTGAACCAACAGCCGAACCTAAACCAGAACCCGAACTAACTGCCGAACCTAAACCGGATGAAATAATGGAACCCAAACTGTCATTGGAACCTACTGCGGAACCTAAAACTGAAATAAAATCGGACTTCGAATCAAGTGATAGAATTGAACCTGAACTTGAATCAACAGCTGAACCGCAACCGGTTACTAATCTAGAACCTGAAGAAAACACAGAATTAAAAACAAATCCATCATCAGAACCCGAGCCATCACGAGAACACGAGCTATCACTTGAACCAGAGTCATCATCTGAACCAGAACCATCGCCTGAACAAAGCTCTGTACCGAAGGAGCATGAACCAAACTACGGTACTATACCAGAACCAATAACTAAAACTAAACTTGAACCAGAACCCACCGTCATACCGAAATTGGATCCAGAACCATCTAAAGAATTTAATTTAGAATCTGAAACCAAAATGGAACTTGAACCTACTTCAGATCCAAGTTTAGCAGTAATAGCTTCAGACAAAAAGCTTGAAGATACAATGGAATCAAACGAAGGAAAAGAAACTACTCGCATCCCTCAAATATTTTTTGACAGAGAACAGACTAATACGGACTCGTCGGAAAGCCAAGATAATATAAAACCACAACAGGAAATAAAACCAAACATGCAAGAAGATAATATATCACCTGATTTAGTTTCAAGTATACCTGTAACAACTACACAGAGTTCGAATGAAGAATTCGAGCACCAAGTGACAGAGCATACAAATATGGAAAAAAACAATTCAAATGTTGAATCGGTCGACAAGTTTAAAGACCCGAATGTTCCTGAAGGAACAACTACAGCTAGAATTTCAATATCTGAACCAAATACTATTAATGAACCTTCATATGAACCTAAACCTGAGATTATTTCTATACTAAGAGAACATAACGAAAAGAATAATGAAACTCATTTTAGTTTTACTGATGATGATGATGATGATGATTATTTATCACATAATGAAAGAAGTAATCTCAGTCAAAATCACGCACAGGAATCAACAGATTTAAATTCTAAAACATACAACGACCAGGTGACCGCTACTGAAGTAACCAGCATTCTAAACAATGCAGATAGCAAAACGGAACAAAGATCATCAAAAAATTTAAACAACGAGTTTAATGATGACACATCTACTACCAAAGATACTGTAAATAGCAAAGATGATATGACTTTTGAACTTCTCTTTAAAAATGGTGAAAATTTTGGAGATAACACATCCAAAACTAGTGAAGAAATCCCGATTACAACTTTAATCTCTACAAAAATGTCCGAACCAACTGACAATCCTCTTTTGGCTACTACAATGTCAGCTGAAACGATAATAAAAAATGGACCTTCTGGCGAAGAAAACGCCGGGAACGTAGATAAAATAGAATCTCAGTTACAAATGAAAGACGCAGAAAAGTCAATTACAACTACAAAAAAATACGAAATACAAAAAGAAAATGAATATTCTATCAATCAAGAAATACAAGATTCTGTCGAGAACAAAAACTTGATGGAAATGTTAGACAATAAAAATGGAACTGACACACAAATACATACTTCAACCACGGAGAGCCATGTGCATGATGAAAATGATGTCACATTCGACGCGATCAACATGCTTTACAACCGTACTTCAAAAGCCATTGAGAATGCTGGTTTCCAAGAAGTGACAGAATCCACTGCGTCACATGATTCATCAGACATAACAGATTCGGATTGGCTTTCTGAACCAGTTACCGAAGTAAATTATAAGGAAGCTATGAATAAAATGGAAAGTCATGACACTACGGAAACAAGTATCAATAAGATAGATGCAGTAATAAATCATGGTATAAGCAAAGATGATTTTGAACCGGATTACCTGAACATGGGTTCAAATACCAGTGAAATGCCTGAGCAAGATGAACCATTATATGGTATGATACATGATTATGATAATGATGATTTACGAAAGAGAATTAATATTAAACGAACACAGCCAGACGCAAATGTATCAAACAAAACTATATATGAATCTAACGATATATTTGAATCAACTTCCAACACTCCCGTTGTTGAAAATACCAGCATTACAACAGTATCAGAGTATATTTACAAACTATCGGAAAGTTTCCAAAATACATCCATATCAGATGAGGAACATTCATCTGATGATACCACAGATAATGATCAAGATGATATGTTGACTAAAACCAAACTAAGCCAGGCTAATATTACTGACGATGCTGTTGCCATTCCAACCACAACTGGATCCATAACTTTGATTTCAGGAGAAAATCAAGGTGCTAATATTGATATGGAAACTAATAATAACGCTGAAAACTCTACTCAAGTAAACAATCTAAATGTTACTATATACGAAATTTCTAAGGAGATTGGAAACCAATCTCATTCTTCTCCAAACCATACACATTCTCAGTCTGCCGAATATGATGATCATGAAACAGAAATGAATCCATTTCTACCAGAGGCCGAAAACAATAAAATTCTTGTCAGAAAACTTCAAGAAGGGCACGACTTGGAGCCGGTGAATGTAAACGAAACACAAAATGAAAATATTGAAGATCACATAACCAATATATCAACGAATGAATCAGACGCCAGTGAATTGCAGTTAAATAACGGTATTACTCAAAGCAATATATCAACAACTTATAAAGACGCAACAGAATCATCAGTCTCACCTATGGTCTCCATAACAAAAACTACAGTAGAAAATGCATCATTTAATGAGCTTCCTACAAGCAGCAATTCCCAATCTACAGATGTTGATTCACATGGAACAACTGAGAGTGTTAAAATTTCCCCGTTATTATCTAATGATGAAACTACCGCAATGCCTAAGTTGGTTAAATCTGAAAGTGTGCTACCAATATCAACTTTTCTTCTAGATACGGATGATTTAGAGATACCAAACCACTCTACTTTGCTTGAAAACCATGTAAAAAACGAAGTTCCAAATTTACCAACCGACGCAACAACGACCTCAACTCCAAAGATAGAGACTGAGAATGACAATAGCGAGTACTTAAGTGTAGTTCCCATTGAATCAGAAACGCTTGAAGATAAAGAAGCACTGAAAAACTACAATAGTGAAAATATCCAAGGACTCAATTATATTAGTGATTCACCGAAAAAAAGTGATAGAAGGACATTAGACACAACTAATTTGGAATCTATAATTAATAATGAAGCATAGTGTATGTTTCATTTAAACTACATAATTATATCATATAAGTTTGTACATTACGATTTTATTTCCTGTGATTTTGTCGAACAATAATAATACCCAAGAGACTAAATGTAAATTGTTCAAAGGTCTAATTGATTTCGGTCAATTAAATATGTTTGGCTAGGTTATAACGATCTTGAACTCACTAACACTACTAAAGATAATTTACCCTTATGTATATTTATAAAATAAGTATATATTTTATTAGACTAGTCAAATTAGAAAAAAAAATCATTGTCATCATGATTTTAGTTTATTTATTGTTTCAAATGCGTAAATGCGACCAAAATATTGTGTAAACTTATGTTTATTTCGAATTCCGTTCGAGATTTGCCTGAAATAAGATTCACTTGAAATTGTTACCATAGATAAATATATAATATTGAAACATAAATATATAATATTGACATTCAAAAATGTTGAAACGACAATTTTGTTATTAAAGTAATAGGGAAATTTTGAACTGTCATAAGCATTTTGCATAATTATGATTTAATTTACATAATATGATTTTCTGTCATGCCGCAATGTGACACTTTGCGAATGATCAAATACATAGATATATACATACATTCCATTCGTACATAAATGATAAATTAATTTAATAATACCTATGGATGTGAGGTCCGATTGTAAAATAATAATTATTGTAGATCTTGTTAATTAAGATGTTTTGTATAATATGGTTGAAACTGTAAAGAAATATGTTGTAAATAAACCTTAAAGTTAATGATAATTTTCTGAAGTTTTATTTATTTCAAACATAACAATTTCAATTTGGTTAATATAATTTAAGATACGCTGTATCGGCGGGGTGCGGTGTGATTTCATCGATTTCCTCAGCAGTCGCATGCTGCTCATCAACAAGCATTTTTGCACAAAGACACTCTTCACTTATTGTCCCATTGCCACTTACAATACATTTACCGAGCACGTCTTTGCAGCTATTGAATGGCACGTAATGCGAATTATATATTTCAACTTTCTTGTTCTCTTTATTTTCAACATTAACATTGTCGAAAACTTCAATACCCTCATCGAGCGTATTTTTCAATTTGATGCTTCCATCCACTTTATATTCTATGTCAGGTAAACTGGTGTATAAATTTAAATTATTCTTATAATTACAATTTCTATTCTCTACATTTCGTTGATCAGTACTCACATAGCATGTACCATTAGCGGCATTGTTGACGTCATCTCTGCAAACACAATTTCCAGATCCTTCACTCCGGGTTGTAGCCGTCCTACAAGTCTCAAATTGTTCTGAATTAGATTGGATATTTGTAAATTCAACAGATTCTTCTGGTATTATCGTGCTATTATAGTAATCGACAACAGATGTTTTAATTTGTGCACAAAAACATTTTTCAGAGGGATTATCATCTGCAATACAAATTCCTAAAGCTGTTTTGCAATCATTAATGTGTTCAATATTATCAAAATTAATACGTGTATGTTCTTGAAGATCCCCTTTTGCATTTGTCAAATCTCCAGAGTTCACGTCATATTCCTGAGAACATTTTAACGTATGTTCTTCGAATACATTCCGGTTTACAATAGTTCCGCACACCGTACATAACGCCGTGTCAACTGAAGCAAAGAAATATATTTGAAAATAAATAATTTAAAATTATAAACTTTTTGTTAGCTAGCGGACAGTCCCGACTTTGTTCGGGTTTAACAATAGTATATCTGAAATGATGTCCTGATGATCATTTCAAATAGTAAAAGTATTGTTCAAATAGATGCCATGACTTCGCAGATAACCTTCCACATATACACAAACTCACAAAATTCGCAGTCGATCTTTATAATATCAGTATAAGACTACTTACTTTCCATGTCATATCTAAACTCAGTTTTAAATTTCCAAGGCTCTGCTGTTGATTTTTCACATAACTTAATGTCTGAAAATGTTCATTCGATATGTTAAACAATTTCTAGACTGATTAACTAATGACTTAAATTAACTAAGCATGCTTCGAACTAGCCAATTAACAGACACGCCCAGAATCCTGTTTGTGATAATTTAGACCACTAATAAGTTGAAAATATCCTTAATCCAAATTGATTTTCAAAATACAATCATTAAAAACATAGTATTTAAAACTACTCATCTGTCGTCCAAATTGACAGTGACAATGAAAATGATCATTCGGAGTTGTTGCAGAAGTTTATCAGTGGCTTTAATGCCCTAGGTACATATTTTATGCACGTTACTAGAAAATATTTGCTTTTTTCTACGAAAATCCTAGTATTTTTTTATAAAGGATGTTAAAAATATGTAATTACTCACTATGTACGTGCAAAAGATGTCTTTTTTTAGAAGACTCCGTCGAGAATGTCTTCTTACAGTTTACCTCTGTGCAATGCAGCCATTTCTCTTGTTCGTGTGTCCTCAGATGAGATTTAAAGTGATGTAATTGAATGAAACCTGAAAATGTAGAAATCAACTAAACTTTTTTACGTTCTGCCTTTCCGACGTCTACTTAATCAAATTACCTAAATGTTTTTATAGTATGTCTTAACTAATTAAGACGTTAAATTGAATATTTATTTTTATCTTACGCCCTACTGTCCGGATTTTATTTTTTGGCAGCGTCAATTGAAGTGTTATCACTTTTCAATAGCAGCAATTCCTCAGTGATATATATATATAGATATATATATATAATCCACACTAAGCAGAAAGTACGCTCAACTTTTGAGTAATTGACAGAAATGCCATATTGTAAATTTAAGTCTCACGTCAAAGGCGTTCTTATGCGGAAAGGTTATTACAAACTTGATGATTACTTTCAGGATAAGACTGCTTGGAC